>VZRE01014728.1:436509-511732 GCA_013396775.1 Cephalopterus ornatus
CCGCTCCCGCAGCCCCGACCGCGGGGGGAGCGGGGAAAGTTCCCCCCCAGCGCACCCGGAGCGGAGCGCGGCGCCGCTCCCCTCCGCGCCCCCCAGCTCCCCATCGGCACCGAGCGGGGGGACCCCCGGGAGGAGGGAGCCTCACCCCGGCCCCGGCTAGGGAGCACTGGCGCGATGTAAGTACGGCTTGGTTTTGAAACAGCGTAATTTTTTGAATTAGGGGGAAGAAAAAGGGCCAAGGAAAAAAAAAAGCCTTGCCCCGCCGCGGTCCGTCAGACATCTCTTGGATGACTCTTAGTGCGAAATCCCTATGCAGCTAGGAAAAGCAGAAATTTGGGGAGGAAGCAGGCGGCTCGGGTCTGCAAATGCAACGTCCTTCAGCGCTCTCCTGGTGGAGGAGCGACCCAGCCTCATTTGGCCTTTTTAATTTTAATTACCTTTTTACACTATCATTTAAATTATTGAGCCTGTGAGATATTTTCAGCAGGTACTTTTAATTACAAAATTGTTTTAAATTGATTCCATAATTAGACTTGGATTACTGGAAAAGTCTTAAAGTAAACTGCTTTGCTGCAAAATGAAGTTAGCTGTGATAATGAGAGCAGCTTCACATTTCTACTCCGGTGTGTTGTTATATATTTGTGTTGGGGGAATAAGCCATTTTATGATTGAATTGCATCGCTAATGGCAGACAGAGCCCAATATAAAAATTGCCTAGGGTTCTTCTCATGCCAGAGACTTATGCCAAAATTTTCTAACTTGAATGCCTAAGCCCCAGCAGCTCCAATCCAGATGTGTTTTCAGTCATTGAATATGGACTTACAGAAATACAGCTGAAGAGGACTTCAAAAGGTCATCTTGTCCATCTTCCTCCTGATATGATTCAGTCCTAGTTTTCTCTCTGGAGATAATAATGCCATTTTCCAATAGAAATCCCATGACTGCAAATGAGATTCCAGCTAAAGAAGCTTTCAAACAGTTGCAGTCGCTATGAATCTCTCTTTAGAAATCAATGGGCTTTTAAAATTATTATTTATTTTGTTTTATTACAACTGTGTTACCCTTGGTTTTCTGGCCAGCTCATGTTTCAGTGTGGTGATGCCATACTGCCTGTCCTGTGTCTTTCTCATGACTGGAGTTGTGTGTGCTCCTATCCTTCTCTTAACCCCCTTCTTGTGGCTCCATTCATAAAAAAGAAATTGTTCCAAAACCCCCTCTTCCCCGAGGCTCCGTATATCCTGCAGTTTGATTGTTGGCATTTATTTAGCTGGTTAATGCAAGTGGTTCTTCAAAATATGGTTTATATCTCCCTTGAATGGAATAGTTTTCATCACAGCCTGCAATAGATTCTTGTGTGGTGTTGATCGTTATTAACACCGCTGCCTTTCACCTTGGTAGTGTAACTAATTCTGTATCAAATTTCATTTGTAAGGTATTTTAGGACCTTTCAAGAATTTATTTTTCTTTGGTCCGGAATCTAGGAAAAGGCAATACACTGAATGATAAAATCACCAGCAAAAAATATTCATTGCTGTTCTTATTATTGCTATTATTTTCCAGTGTGGTTGTGCTTGGAAGCTGGGCACTATATAAATATCGGCAAATATATAGTTCTTTCACATGGTAGAATATACAGTTGTTGGGTTTCTTTCACCCTGAGTCATTTGAGTGGTAAAAATAATGAGCTTTGTAATTAGAACAGAGGACTGTGAATTAGCATCCCTCCTATTTTAGGTTCTGTTGTATCTGTGAGCGAGCTTACTGTGCTTACACAGCTTGCTGTGCTTGCTGTGAAGGCTCAGCTTTTGGCTCCACAGCCTGTAACCCAGAGTTTGGGAACTTGTAAGCAGCTGTTGACATCGATCAAAGTTGTGATTTCCCAGGACCTTTGAAAATTTCCTTTCTTTAGGACTCTCATTTTATGGATTTGCGTATCCAGACGGAAGACACATGGCATTACTGGCTGCTTTGGAAAATGTAGCCCCAATCTCTTTCTATCTTCTCATTATCTGTTAAATAAGGATAATCATACTTCTCTCAGAGATTTGAAAAGAGCTTTGATGACATTTAATGAAAATACTATGGAGGTGGAAAGAATTTGTTTCAAAAGCTTTAGAAAAACAGCAGTGACAATATGCTGAAATAGAAACTATTTCACATATTAAAACATGAAAATGAATAGTTTAGGGTTATTTTTTCTATAAAGCAATCTACAGCTTGTATTTTGGATCCCATTTATAGCTTCCTCCCTTCCTTAGCTGATACCAGGATTTGTCTCCTGTAATAATCCTGTCATGACTTGTGTGACTCCGTCTATTTTGTATCTGACTAAGCTCTATTGATTGTCACGTTCTACCATTTCACCCCAAATCAATACTATTTATAAGTCTTTTTTTCTTGTCAATAACCCTACAGAGAATAACTCTCTTTATTACACTTTGACTTTCTCAAAAGTGGATCTAGTGAAAAAATTTGCTGTAGAAGTGAACTCAAATGAACAAACCTTTCATCTATCAATATACCTCCCTGATGTATTTAACTCTGCTGATACCAAGGATAAAGTGTATCTCTCATCCTTCAGCTTGTGGCTTTCATCTAATCATTTTTGTTTGCAGAATCATAGAATTGTTTAGGTTAGAAAAGACCTTTAAGATCATGGAGCCCAACCATTAACCCAGCACTGCCAAGCCCACCATTAAACCAGGGCCCCAAGTGCCACATCTGCGTGTCTTTTAAATATCTCCAGGGATGGTGACTCAGTCACCTCTCTGGACAGCCCGTTCCAGTGCTTGACAACTCTTTTGATGAAGAAAAGTTTTCTAATACCCACTCTAAACCTCTTCTGGCGCAACATGAGGCCATTTACTTTTGTCCTATCACTTGTTACCTGGGAGAGGAGACTGTCACCCACCTCACTACAACCTCCTTTCAGGTAGTTGTAGAGAGGAATAAGGTCCCCCTTGAGCCTCCTTTTCTCCAGTTTACACAAGCTCAGCTCCCTCAGGTGCTTCTTGTAAGATTTGTGCTCCAGAACCTTCACCAGCTCCGTTGCCCTTCTCTGGTCACACTTCAGTGCCTCCACATCCTTCTCGTAGAGAGGGGCAAAAGAAGAAAGTGAGAAAGTAGGAGCAGAGTGGGAAGGCTGGTATGAGGATAAATGAAATGAGCTTGCTCTCATGGAACCACTTCCCTGTGGAATGTGCTACCCAGGAGCCTCACCAGCACTGAACAGACCTGAGGAATAGCTGCCTGTGTCTTAAGAGCCTCTGCTCCTGTTCAGACATTCTGAGTAGCTTTACTGTCATTACATGACGCTGCTGAGTTATATTCAGCTTTGGATTCTCTGCAACTCCTAGGCTGTTACCTGGCCAGATGTTCCTATCCCATGTTACTGCTTTTTTTTTTTGGGCATCGCAATCAATTTGCTATGTTTTCTTGGTTGCATGTTCTACAGGTAACATCCCTGCACATTGGTGGGTGCTTTGAAGCTGTGAAGTACTATATGATGTAAGCATGATTGTAAGGAAATCCGGCATGTTGTGAAGCCTTATAACGTATGGAATGTTAGCGATATCATGAGGAATAGTGGTGGCGTTTTTTTTCTAGGCCAAAGCTGAATTTTACTGCTCTGTGATTGTATTGCGTTTGATTGAAATCTTGGTTATGCCTTGGTTGTAGTATCTAACCACTGATACTTTGGATGTCCTGGCCACCAAAAACACATCCCCCAGGTTTCTGAGAATGGTTGTTTCCCTGGGGTGATACAAGTTTTTGTGTGTGGTGATGATAAAGGCCTACCATAGGGCTTAGTTTTTGGTAATCTGCAGTTGCTTTTGGCAAGAGAAGCCAGTCAAAGATTGATCCTAACTGCCTTCCATGTGCTTCTGGGACTATAAAGGTTTTGCGAAGACTCAGAATGTTTTCTAATATCCTCTCACTAGATCTGCAGTTAATGTATTTTACTCACTCCCTCTCAGTGCATCTGCTTTGCTTGTCAAGCAGAATAGACATTTCAGCCTTGAGTTCCCTGTACATTTGATGAAGTCATCAGTTATTTTGCAGGATTGTTTTTAAGCTTCAGTTTATTGGAGAAGTTCAGTGCTTTGGAGGGAACGGATTTTTCCCGCCATGGCAGGTTATTATTCTCAGTCCTAAATATACCTCCTGCAACCTCCATTCCCCACTCTGCAGACTTAAGCTGGCAGTTCGGTACCGTTTTTGTAGCCATTCTGATTGAAAGCGTCAAGGCCAGCGACATCGTAGGGTGGGAGCTCATCATTTGTCCTAGTGGCACATCCTTCTGCCTACGGCCTTGAGAAGGGTGGGCATATTTGATAGATTAATCTTAAATCAGTTTCTTAGCACCCTGCAAGAAGGAGGTTTATCGATGATGTGCCGTGGCATTTGGAGACTCAGGTTAACTTTGGTTCTCTGCTTTGTTCCCTTCCTCCCAGGATTGCAACAGAGTATCTTTGATCTCTATATTAGGGATGATTACAACTTTAGAAGAATTAATTAATTATGCTTTGCTTGATTTTCTCCTCTGTAAAGTAGATAAGGGATGTATTTTGTGGGCATGTTATGAAGTAGTTTGAGAACCTCCCAAAAAAAATGTTACAGGAATAAGAAGTAGGAATTTTAACAAAATACGAACTGAAGTTTACCAAAGTAGAAAGTTCTTTAGCATTTATGATTTTTGTTGTAGCTATATGTGTGATTTAATAATTAAATATTCGTACCAGAATTAGGAAGATACCTTTTTTTGACTTTTACAGATTATTAGAGATTTTTTCTACATACTTGATCATGTACTCCGCTTTTTTCCAAATATTGTCTGACTCCGATTGCAATTGTTTTATTTTTATACCAAAATACACGTTATTAAAAGTAGAAAACCTTGCACTTGTGCCATGCATTTCCATAAGGTTTTAGGCATGAAAAGGACAACAAAGTGTGGCCTGAATTCATATTTGCTATATGCCAGTGCAAATGTGAATGAAGACTGCGCTACACTTAGTGGTGAACATTGCTTAGTCAGAAAACGAGCTCGAGGGATAAAGTGGTGTAGTGCGTACAATTTGATTCAGTAAGTGGAAAAATTTCCTTTGCTAACATATTAAGGGCACTGAAGGTACCATTATCTTACGAAATTCAGCAATTTAACTGTGAAACCGACATCTCCTCACTTGGTTTTACATCTTCTCAGCTACATTCTTCGATGTGGCATTATGAAACCAATTACAGGCTGTACATCTACTAGATTTCACAGTGGTGTGGTTTATAACAGCAGTTTTTGATATCCATGCTTACCTTCTGACTATCTTACCCCATTGCTTCTGTCAACACTGAGTTTGGCCACTTGCTTTTCAGAGGGGTCTCCCAGGGGCTTTTCTTGAACAGCGGGTCTGCTGGTGGGATTTACCTGAATTGGGGTGTTTCTTTCTCAATGTACTGTAAACAGTAGAAGCGGTGGTTGGTGCCATCTGTGCGCCCTGAGATCCTGTGGGGCGAATGTGCTGGATATGTTTCCATGTTTGTGACCCTTGAGTCTTTTAAACTAAGTAGTGTCCATCCCAAGTTGCTCTTCTGCTTGTTGTTAAGGGATGGCACCAAGCTTTTGTTATCTAGGGAGGTTCCAGAATTTATCAGGAACATTTATGTATTGATTGATTTTGTCAGTATGACCAACTTTAGAAAGTAGTATATGGGGCTTTTCTGACAGCATCCCTATTTACTTTTGATGAACATTTCTCATTTAACCCATACTTCGACAAATATTCTTGCTTGTGTTAGCTTAAGAGTAACAACAGTAATAAAAAATAATTTTTTTTCTTATAGGTCTTCTTATCCATAGAATTCAAAGCACTTTATAAAGGAACTAAGTTTTGTTATATCGCTTTGTAGATGGGGAAATGACTATAGCAAGATTAAATGTCTTGAAGACATGTTTCACGTAAGAAACAGATGTTGCCATAGACAGGGAAGAGATCCTTTGGATCTTCATTCAGCACTTTCTACTGTAAATAGAACTTAGGGAAATTCCTAATCCACGTTTTTATGGTATGGCCTTTATAATAGGATTCTTTGGCCGTGACTGCCTTCTAACTGAGCTGAGCAGCTGATTTCCTATTCACATAAATTGCTACTTAAGCAAATCACAGAGGGAGTTTTTCCAATGTGGTTTATTTGCTTGACTCCTTTATGTCTGAGATAGCACATGGCATTTTTCCAGAGACCAAAAACTTCTGAATAAGAACAACAAAAAAAGTTAATGTTATAAGTTAGGGTAGAGCCCTGAAAAATGTTGTTATGCATGTTTCTCATGGTGGAAAGCACATATTAACAGGACTGGTATTTCTGCCTTGTTCAGTCATCTAGTTCATGATCATAGTTTACATGAAAGGGCAGCTGTAGAGAAGTATTGCATGTGATTTTAAATTAATTCTAATGTACTTGAACAGTTAGAGGGGAAATAAGCATTACATGACCAGGCAGCTCTTTGCAGACCGTGGCGTGAGTGCCATTGCCTGATACTGCCCATCCCACTTTAGAAATCAGTGAATGTATATTGTGCTCCCATAAAAAGATGAGTTCAGCTTGCAAATGTTTGGTCATGAAAACATAAGGTGTAATGTAGAGGAGGATGAAGAACAGAAGGATGAAACAGGTATAGTGCCTGGTCCCTTGATGCTTACTACAAATGGTGAAGCAGGACTAAGGGTGCAGCAGAGTTTCTATGTAAAGCCAAATTCTGCAACTAGTAGAAATTTACAAAATATAGAGGAAAAAAAAATCAGGAAACTGAAAAGAGGAAACAGGCTTGTAATAGACTGAGAAAGGAAATAGGTTATGTTACTAAAGGTTAGATTATGTAGAAGTTGGGTTATCAAGGGCATCATGAGATAATATCCTAAAAATAAACTCTCCTGTATACTACTAAAATAAAAACGGGGTATGGCACACACATGAATCAGAGGAATCATTATATCATTGGACTCCTATTCCAGAGACCGAGAGAATACGCTAAAAAGAAGAGGTTGTCTTTGAAAATGCAAGGCCTTCAGGTCTTCTTTTTTGGTACTCAGAAAGGCAGCAGCACTCATGGTTGTTTATCTGTCAGGAGACTGGAGAACACCATACAGATTCAAGAGAAAAGCTGCCATATGTGCTGGCAGGGAGGAGAAGATACTCAGAAAAGAAGCCTGTAAACATGGGGTCCTGTTCTCACTTCTGTCATTAGCACCAGTGAGTGTGCACACTAAAAATCTATGGAACAGAAATTTCATTTCCATCTTTCAGGCTGTGGAAAAAAAGATTTGAGAGCAGAGTCACAGAAATAGGACTGAAAAAGACCTCAGGAGCACCTGCAGTTCATCCTTCTGCCCAGCACACAAGACCCACACACGTACCTCAGGGATGCTGTAATTTGAGGCTTTATGTTGGAAACTCTGCAATCTATCCCAGTGCTTCACTCTCTTAAGTTTTAAAAAGGTTTTTCTCGAGTCTAATTTGAATAATCTTTGCTGTAACATAGAACTGTGAGGATTTACGCCTCTAGTGGGGGATTCCCAAGTGTTACTTCCTCCACCGTGCTGTCAGTGTAAATTCACCTGTGCTGTGTCTTTAGCCATCCTGACTGCTGCCATCACTTCCTTTGGTCAGGCTGGAAGAATGCAGACTGCTCCAGTCCAGCAAAGCCTCCTTGCAAAGTTAGGTATTAATTAACAGTCCGGAAGCCAAGGTTTAGCTGTAACTGCCCAATGTTCATATGTTTCTACCAGCACAGAAGGAGCCATTGTGATTCTCGATGGTGGAACTTCCATTTTTCTAGTTTAGTTAAGGTCACAGCTGAGTTTGTATTTAACATGTGATGAGATGACTTACTAGCAGCTATCAAAAAGGTCAGCTTTGCCTGGCTAGTTTGGAAGGGCTTGCAAGGATTTTCCAAAGTCACACTTGGAAAGGATCAGGAATAAATCTCAGAGCCCTCTTATAAAAGATGCTTATTTACACAGTCTGTTCTCCTTGGGGATATTAGACCAACTCTTTGTACTTGATCATGATGTAAACAGTATGGTTATTGCCACAGTAAATTGCACCCAAGTGAATTTGTGTTTTATTTCTGTAGACTGAGTGAAGTTGTATATACTGAATAGCCCCGTGGTAATAGATTAGATCCACACAAAAGCCAGTCAATAGCTTAAGACTTCCATGTGTGTTTGCAAATAAACAATTTTAACTGGAATTTTTAGAAGCAGCTACTTAACAGCTGACACCCCTAGTGCGTGAGTTTCCATTCCCAGTAAAATGGTTGCTAATTGTGGGTATCCAGAAAGATTGTGTCATTCAGGAGTCTGGAGTGGCAGGGGAAGAGTGTGGGGGGAGGAGTTGCTTGATTAGGCTAAAATGGAAGTTAGAGAGATTTAGAGCAACATTAGGAGCTGAATTAGCTGGAGGTCTGCAATGGTGTGGAGACTGAAGTCAACAGGACTCCTTGCTTGGGTAAATCTTTTAGCTGAAAGAACTTCCTGGCATACGGTGTGTCTTTTATATATTTGTAATACTGTGTAAAACTACCATGCTATTCTTATGTTTGTGTAAGAATGATTTGTATTCTGAAAACCATGGGTACTTACGAGACAGAAAATCATTTTTTTTTTTGTCTCTCCACTTAGTTGACATTTTTAAGGATATTTTGTACACATCATATTACTCAGAGAAAACACAAACGATCCACTTAGAACTGAAAATAAATAATAAATAATTTGGTCTCCTGTAAATTGGACTTATAAAATAGCTTGATTGCAATTAACAGCTTTGCAGTAATTTTGAAGGAATTAAGATAAAATGGTGTTATCATGAGCAATAGTAAAAATGAGAATACACACACATTTGTCTTGGTCTTGTAAAGTGTAGAACACTCTTCTCTCCTCTTCAGGGAGGCCATGACTCCTGAAATGTACAGTCATAGCTCTGGGAGAGCACCACCCTGCTGTGACGACAATTCTAGGTCCTGCTCTATCGCTCTTTAGGTTCAGAGATAATAATTCTGGGCAGTTCTTCCCATTGCTGTCTCATATGAGCACTCCTTTGTTCTCTTCTCCAAGACCTGAGGTTCTTCTGTGTGTCCAGGGAAGAAATATGGAGGACATCCTCTCTTTTCATTAAACATAATTCCAGGTTAATACCAGCCGGAGTCACATGGATGAGCTGGAGGGTATGACCTGGTTGTGACAGCACAGTGCCCACATTTTAAAACTCTCCCGCTGTCTCAGCTATGTGAATCATGTACCAGGAAGTGGGAATGTTGGTTCAGGCTTTGCCCCCTTCTCTTTTTGAAGAATGACACTCAGAAATGTTTGCCCAAATGGAAGAATCCACCTCTCCAGTCTAGCAGAGTCATTGCCTGCTGATAGCCTGTGTGTCATCTGTCACTGCTGCCCTTAGCCAGTGTGTCTGTCTTAGAGACTAGCACGAGAAACGTACAGTCTATCACTAATTTTGTCAAGACTAGACTGGTCTGTAGAGGCTATTTCAGTCCAAAGGGAAAATCCCAGTGAAAATATTCACCAGACAAACTTTATGAATGATTGCACAATGTACGTAGGTGAAGCCCAACACTATTTAACCCATGGTCTCTTGGAAATTAGGTCATGATGGGACGCACCACTGAACTGTGACTGTAAGAGGTGCCAGTGGAAGAAATTGCAGGAAAGGGCATATGGGCTAGGAACGGCATCTGGTTATAAAGGAGGGATGAAGGAGGGGTACATATCTGTCTTTTATGCAGCAATGCATGAATGCACTTAAGCATTCCCTTATTAATCTTGCAGATAGGTGGATGGGTAGGTATATAGATAGACAGATAGATAGATGCATATATGCTGGATAAGAGTAAGAAACTAAACCCCAGCAACTCAGCAATGAAATGGCAAAAAAAAAAAATACTATTCTCATTGGCAGTCATTCCAAGGTTCTTATGCTTGTTCTTAACATTTACAAGGTTGCTTTTTGCACTGAAAAATGGGTGAGCGTTGCCTCTAATGCTTCTGTTTAGGTGCAAGAATGATATTGGATTCATGGGAGGGATGGAGAGCAGAATAGTGTTGGGTGTATTTAGATTCTATTTCATTTTTATTTCATATACAGTAACATTACAGAGAAGGACTTCATTCTTCATTTCAAAGAGAAATCCATCAGATAAATTACATTCACTGTGGGGAGAGGAATTTTGTCAAAACTGGGATGAAAGATGCCTTTCTGCAGTAGCCTTGATGTGCTAGGAGGTGTGTTTCCTGGATGCTACTGATAGGTGTATTTTTTAACTCTGGGTTCTGCGTGTGGCAGAGTTTTCTTGGTTCTTCCAACAGGCTGTCTGAGAAACCTTGTACATGGAGCAGGTAGATCTGCGCAGCTCAGAAAGGGTGTCGGCCAGGCCAAGGTTACAGGGATCTAATTTGATAAAGCAGACTGAGAAAAAAGACTATTTAAAACTTTTTTGGGGAATGCCAGCATTATTAGAATATTAATAAATACAAGGGGGTACTCATTTAAAGTAGCTCAGGATTATGTCAGCTAGAGATTTTGCTGCAGTACGTTAGTATCACAGGTAAATGATTCATGACATTTGCCATCCTGACCTGTTGATTTAAAGATGTGATTTAAAAATGCAGACTTTCAGAGAAAATAGTTATAAATCTGATCTGATTTTTGATGTATTTTTAAATCTGAGCAGATAATTTTTTTTTCCAAGGTAACAATATAACAGCTCCCAGATGCAACTGTGTAGTCATCATAGCGTTTGCTGTTTATGATCACTTCACGCCATACTTAATATCAGTTTAATTCTTTGGTTGTTTTATTGGAGAGTAGAAAGTTCTTTGGTAGTGTAGATATACATACATTGTTATAAAAAATATTTTTCATACGCTGGTATTTTCTGTCCTTGCAGTCAAGTGATTCTGTTATCATAAAATCTCCTCTGAAGTACAAAACCGAGGCAGTACAGGGATCTGCAGCAGTGCTTCAGGAGCCAATGAGACTGGCAGCTTACTGTGAATGTTAACACGACGCTGCTGTTTGTTAGCTTGGAAATACCATTTGCTATTTTTTCCCTGATCTGGACGTCTTTGGAAATAGGATGATGTAGGGATTTTCCTATTCATCAGCTTTCCATTTCTCCTGTGAATTTCCTTTCTCGCTCTGAGGCACTCATCCTGGCCATAGGGACTCTGGTCACCAGCAGCACTGCCAAATCTCCTGTAAGAGGAAATTTGGATCCTCTGTATTATCTCCTACACTTGACCTTGTGAATGAAGGACATAGAGTTCAGAGGAGTTTGTATAAGATGAAGAGATTTGGTCTCATGAAACAGTTCTAAAACAATGCCCCACCTCAGTTTACATGCAGGGATGAAGAAAATCTCTCATTTCTACAACACAAGGTGATGCTGGTCCTTTTGGTTGGATATGCAGCCCCTCAGCATCTGAAGACCACTCATTCTTTTTCTCTTATATCCTTGTCGGTCCATACTTCTCCTCTGACCAATTTTCAAAAGTACTTACCTGAAAATAAAACAAACAGGTCAGCTAGTGCATTTTCTCTGTGATTCTCTGGGAAGCTACAAGGCACTTAGAAAATGTTTAATATGTCTCTTTTTGTAATTTGGCTCCTGCTCATCTTTCTCCAGGTCATCTGCTCTCTCTGCCTACATCATCTAGCTTTTAAAAAATTTCTTCACAAATATCTTATGACCATTTACCTTGATCTGAAATACAAAAAAAGAGGCAGGGAAAAAAAAAAGACAAGAATGTGCTAGATGGGGAAAAGGGGGATTGAGTGATGTACTATTCAGAGGTTTATATAAAGCTTCCCTTTTCATTGTAGTTGTAATGGTAATTTCAGTCTTGATCTCTTATTGAACTTGACTGTATTCATTTTGCTTGTTCCTGGGCTATCTTAGTAAGTTTTGAAACCACAAGCTGGTCAGTACCCAGTTCCTGAGTGTTCCTTACTACTGTTTCATAATGTGCAGTAGGAAGGGAATGATTCTGTACATCTAAGCCTGATGACCTGAATTTGTAAAGCTGAATAGCAACACTGCTACTGGCATGACTCACTATTATTTTTAGCTCAGAAGGGGAGACAGTGGAGCAAAGGTTTGTCTTTCCATATCAGCTGAATCTTTTGTTGAACAGTCTGATATTGCTGAGAGGTTTAACGTTCATGTTTCTGGTTTTAACCAGATTTCTGCAAGATGCCATGCATTTGTTTGGTTTCTACTCGTACTAGGCTTGCTCTGCTCTTCTGGTACAGTGCAGATCCTTGCATAGGACGCAGACTTTGCAACTGTTGCTAGAAACAGCCGAAGTAGAAAATGTGACTGATTTAACTGAAACAGCAACACAGAAGTCTGTGGATTGGGTTTGTCCTATTCAGAGCATTTCCCTTCAGAATGCTAATTATTTTATGTTTAAAGAAAAATTTTCATTTGGTGGTACTGATAAAATAAAGGAAAAATCACATTTTCTCCTGGGATAACTACTCCATATTCAGTTTGGAAAAGTACAATGATTTCTAAAAGTTTTTGCTCCTGATCCTACAGAGTGCTGTAAAGCCTACCAGGCTGCACGGCCTCTGCACTTCTGCCAGGATTACCTGGGAAATAACTGGTCGTTACAATCCTCTGTTGCACCCAAACAGTTCCAGTTTCTAACATTGAATTTTTAAGTAAAGGTGACTGGTGATACTGTCAGATTTGAAGAAAAAAGCCTGTTTACACATTAAAAAAGCAATTAAGTGACTTTGGAGTTTAAGAACTGCTTTAGAAGTTTAAGTGCTGAAATAAACTTGAAGTCCATAAACTTGCAGGGAAACAAAGGCCCTGAGCTACTGTGAAGTTACAGGGCAGCTCACAGAGGTGCTACAGCCTTTGGGACGCTTGCTAAGAGTATGACCAATGCAAGAACCTACATTTAGATTACGTGGGGTTTAGGTCCTCGACTGTAGCTAGTGAGTAGCTAGCTGTGAGGCAGCATACTTGATAATGAAATTACCGTTTTTATGTTAAGTTGAAGAAAAAAAAATTATTTTTTTAATCACAGTGGGATACTGCACATAATGAAACCTTTTAATGGGGAAGAAAAAACTTTCCAGGATTTAAATCTATAATTTGAATTATTTCTTAAGAAGGACATATGATGGAAAATGTCAACTGAGTGATGCTAGTATGTTCTTTGTAATGAAGCCTTGTTCTGCTACATATGGAAGACTTATCTGAGCCAAAAAGGGAAGTAAGGGCAGAGAGTAAGGAATGCGGGGGAAGAATGTGCCTTGCATTATTAGGGGATTGCAAATTCAGATAAAGTAAGACACAGACATTTTGTCAAAGAAGTATGGTATGTAAGTTTAAAGCTTGCTCTAGGCAGTTTAACTTAGCCAGCACTTCCAACAGCTGATAACCTAAAGTGACACTGACCTTGGCAGACTTACAAGGGTAAGCTTTGCACAGGGATGAATTATTTCTTGATGAGTCGCTCAAGTATATGAGACACAGTCCAGCATTCCTTCAATATTGATTATGGGTGAACAAACATCCTGATTGTAGATGGTAGAGGTAGAATCAGTCTCTCTGTATATTTGAGCTCTTCTCTATTCATTTCATGATATCCCGGGGCACAGTGATGCTACTGAGCTTGTGCTATGCTTCTCTCTCTTCTTGCTTTCTTGATTCATTCCTTTTTAAAGCTGTAATCCAGGGAACAGGAAATACTGGGTTTGTTCAGTAAATACCTGTACAATCAGGATTTTTGGCCAGGTTGTCTTTTTCCTGGCCTTGTTGCCTTAATGTCCAGGGGATGCTTCATGACCTTGGCATGGGGACACACAACTGCAATCGCACAGGTAGCTCTCAAGGATCATAAGTGGCTGCTTTGAGGTTGTTGATGTTTAGAGGCGCAGTGGAGGCAGTTTAGCTACAACGTCACTATTTTTAATCCATCCTCTGTGTACTGAATCACTGTACCTCTTGCTAAATCTGTCAGGGTCTGTGGGTGGTAAATGCTGCTAGGATGTAAATCCTTTTTCTTGTGAGAAGCTACCCAGACTCAGGAAATAAAGTGCCGTGGTGGGAACAGAGCTTGGCTGTACCCTTCCTATGCTCATTGTAGTGATTTCTATTAGTGAAATTGGGCAGCTCTGGAGTCATAACATGATCCAAGCCCTTTCCTGGAAGGTCATAATTTGTGGCCCAGCAGGCAAAGCTTGTTGGTTTCTTGGACTAACTGAATGTTGTCAATGCCAGAAGTCCCACAGATAATCTCATTTTAAACTTAATAAATCAAAATGCCTGTGATTAAAAAAGAAAAACACAACAAAAAACAGCCCCCAAAAAGTTATCTGATACCTATGGGAAAGTGACAGGTGAAGTGTCCCTTCTGGGTCTTCTGTTGAGTGACTTGTTGGGTTCATAGATACTTTTGCACATACTACTTTGCCCATCTGTTCTCCCTCCTTCCTCAGATCCCCTGAGCAGGCAGAGAAGCAAAACTCAGATGACTTCTCTTCTCTCTGCTCTTCAGAGAAAAGAAGTTGTGTCAACTGCAGTCCGCTGTTTGGATGCAAAAAAACCTTGAGATGGAAGGTAAAAACACCCAGATAATATCCTTGATGTGTAAGACTGGTTGCAGAAAGGTTTCCAGTCACCTTGGCACCTTGGTTTTAGCAGTGGTCATTGAAATATAGACCTCTCAGCTAATGTTTTTGGACAGGTATGTTTTTTGTTTGCTTGTTCCTCTGTTAGACATTTAAATAAAGGATGTAAAACTGTGGTGAGAAATGGCTTAATTTATATAATTTTCTCTAACAGCATGGCCTTTAAGTCAGTAACATGTTGTAAGACTCAAACTCTTTGTAAGCTAAATCTCTGTTGACAGCACATGATTGATTCAATTTTGCAGATGGGACAGATTTCAGTGTTGTGTCTCAACCTGTCTTTTGATTACGTGCACACAGACCTAGCCACTGACAAACCAAAAATGTTAATATGGATGAATGCTCACACATATGCCTTACACATATGTGAACACCCACTCCTTTATGCATTGCTTCAGGAAAAAATATACTTGTACACAGTAATCCTGCTCTTTATACATGGGTAATACGGAATGCAAAGTTATGCAGCCAGAAATAGGAGCAGGGGTTTGAAACGTCGACTTGTAAAAAAATCGAAAATGCATATTGAGTGGTTGTGTATTCAAGAGGGCTGAGTACAACAGGGATTTGTACTTGGTCATCGATCCTTCTTCCTTCAGGAGGTCATCGCTTGTTAGCTCTGAATCTGAAGCTGGTTTCACCTGAAGGCCTTCTCGTACCATACGCTTATGGGATACCTGTCTGTCTCATAGCCCTAGGCCACTTGACACTAATTCGTAATAATTGCTGTCATCGTTGAAGGGAAAGCCAGTGCTGAATCAGCAAAGAGAGTGAATTGTTCGCCTGTACCTGGAAGTTTTACATTTAGCAGCCGGTTGTCACACAAGGCTGCTGCTGTGGCCTCTCCTGTGGATTTTCTGAGTGCCTGGTTTAGTGAAGACCACAGGAGTTCTGCTTTGGATTGCATCAGGAATAAAATGTCACAATTAGGTTGAGGAATTCATTTTCCAAATTCTAATAGGACAGTTTCTTATCATAGAATATCCAGAGTTTTAAGGGATCCACAAGATCATGGAAGTCCAACTCCTGGCCTTGCACAAGACCACCCCATGGATGATTCATTTAAGATCATACTTCTAGATACACTGTATAGACATTGAAAGCATTTAAAAATATGAAATTTAACTCACTTTTCAATGATGTTTAATCTTAATGCCAATTTAGAAGTTGATTTCTGTTCAGTAGACTTCAGTTGTAGAAGGGTAATGCGAAGGGTAATGTCTACAAAACAAACATTTTCTGCTCTACCCGATCCTGTAACTTATAAAACTGAGCGGGGGAGACCCTAAGTCTCTCTGAAGGCTAAATTTTGTCTCCAGTTTATTTGGACAACTGATGGCTTGCATTTCTTTTAGGTTCCAGAGTTTGTCCTCTAAGCATTTATTTTCCCATTTAATGAAAAATCTTTGCCTAGGGCTGAGCCGTGACACATGAGGTTGCATTTCAAGATCAAATGTTAATAATATAAAAAACCCCACTGGACACCAGTGATTTTATTGAAGGACTTCATTTTCAGAGACGATTTACCCCAAATTTCCAGTAAGTCCATGAAAGTTTCAGTTTTGCACTATCTTTTGAGTCTGTATCCTGACCTAAGACACCTTAATAATATGGCACCATTAGTGGGGAATAAATTCTGGCCATGTACTGAAATCTCTTTAAAATGTGACCATCTGCCCAGTGTTCTGTGAAGGCAGGAAATATTAATTCCAGAGTATTCTGACAGCTCTGAATTTATAACACAGCTGAATCTCACCCAGGATATTTACAAAATTGAAGCTGATGTATGTTGAAAACTGCACGGCTCAATAGGGCTTTGCTTTCTGAACTGTTTTACCTTTGTATAAGTATATTAGACAAAAGGAGTGTATTTTAAAATAAGACATCCAATACAAATTTGCATGAAAATGGTACTGTTGCTACAGGGTTTATTATGAACTGTTACATAAATAATCTGCTTTTAAACAGACTGTAAATACTTATTTATGCAGTGTAGCAGTTGAAAAGTTAGTATGTATTTTAAGACTGACAGTAGTTTACTGTGTTCAGCGTCTTTGTACAGCAGAACATTTTTCACTTAACAGTATATTTAAAAAACCAAAGCAAATACCAAGAGACATACTGTGCACACACACTGGATTTAAATATAAAGTTCAAGTCACATAATGAGTCAGCTACAACCAGGAAAATATTAAATCTGACAGTTTTTTAGTAAATGTTCTCCAATGCCTAGACGTTATAAAGGTTATTTGTCAATAGATAATTCTGTATATGCTACAAGCTGAATGAACTAAGCTGAAAAGGTTTTTAAATGGATACATTTTAAGAATTGGAACTACACGTCAGAGCCACAGTCTGATCCCCTTAGCCAAGCCCATGAGAGGACTCATCTTCAGCTGCGCTGTTCAGCTCTGCTTACTGTCTGCAAAACTGCTCACAGACTTGGGTGCTTGCTAAACAAGGGCAGTACCTGTATTGCTTTGCTCTTTTAACAGTAGTGGCTCTTAATTTTGTCCTTTGGTTTTTGAGTCCAGTGCCTGCCTCAGAACTGAGAACCTCTACCACAGCCTCTGGGTGAGGTCACGTATCCCTTGCTACCACAGATGACTGTGTCGTATCAGTGGATTCACCTCTTGTTAGACCATTATTGAGTCTTGCTCCAAACATCAAGTTTAACAGCAAAACTGCAGGTTTTTAGTAGGCAGTGGAATAATCTTGACATTCTCCAAGCTTGGGTTTGTGAGATGTTTATGCAATATACTTCTGTAATGGAGAGGAATATTGTATTCTACCTACTCCTTCTCAGGTTCTTTATGTAAATATATACTCAAGTGTTTGCTGGAGGCAGTGATTTCTTAAATCAAACAAGTTGTATTTATTTAAGCACGGATCTTCTGTCCACTCCACTAGAGCAGGTGACAGTTCCTAAGACTGATTATTCAGGATGAACACCTCTCCCTTACTCAAAGCCTATGTGAGTATGTCATCTGTACGTGTAGGAAAGCCCTTCTGCCATTCTGAAGTGGTCGCCTCTTGCTCACAGATACTGTCCCTGCTCTTGGCTTTGCCATGTGAGTTCTTCAGGGACTGCTTGTGCCTACAGGTGCCCTTAGAATCAGTAGCCATAGTGTTGGATTTATCTGGTTCTGAAGTTTTTGTGACTGCATTGAAAAGCTGCTGTTGGAAGTAAAGGTAATGCCTGTCCATAGTCTACCTCAAATGGGCTGACCCACTGCCATGCCATTGCATATTGGACTTGTCATGCTGGAGCAGCTGAGATGTCCCTGTGCACTTCGGTTTGCTGGGACACAGTGGTGAGAATCCCTCCCATATCCTGCCTGCAGGGAGAGTATGTTTCAAGGGGTGAAAGCTGTGGCTTTATGTTTGAAATCTGGAGGAATAAATAGCTGAAGTAATTGTTACCAAATTGTGTTTCTGTTCTGTTTTGAAATTAATATATGACTTTTTTCAGTGGTGTGTTAGCAGTGGCAAGTGGAAAGACTCCTTAGGCAAAAGATCTGACTGTTTAGAAATTATAATGGTACAGAATAGATATAACATCTAGAAGATTATAGTTTCATCCTTTGGGCATGTCCCTGTGTAGGCTGAAGAAATTAGTGAAGCTGGTCTCCCACCTCAGTTTCCTTAAAGCCTTGTATATATTTTATACAACATCTTGGTTTTATAAGCAATCATTCACACGTGGTTTCTGATTGTTCTGTTTCTGACTCTGGAAAGTTCTGCCTTGTATAACAGGTTGATGAGATATTAAAGATTTAAATTGTGAAATATGTTAAAGCATATTTTTCTTTACAATCATCCTCAAAACTGAAGACTCAAGATATTCTTTGTTTTGAGTGCTTCTTGAAGACTAACCCTTCCTAAATCACTGTCTTCTAAATCTTCTGGAAGGAGGATGTGATCACTTGTAGCTTACTGTCTGTCCTTGTACTAGGTACAATCCTTTGAGATGCAATGAGGCCATTGGTAATCAATCCTGCATTCATTTTCTGACAAAAGAATTAATCTGACTGATATTCAGTAGAATTTTGCATTGAGAGAGAACTGCAGAAATAATGTGAACGGCGCACTTTGACTTTCACATTTTTAACCTCAGTTTGCTCTGGTGCATCTGTCTGATCTGTAAAGATGTCCAGTACTAGAACCTTCTGTGAAAAGAAAGGTCAGGAAAGCAATCACTGGCCATATGTATTCCCTCTTTCCTCTGCAGTTCATTAAGCAAGAGTGCAACACAGCTGAATTTTTTACCGATGCTTTTCCCATTTTATTCTCATTGAGAAGATTCCTGTTGAAAACACTAGATCACGACACAAGCCTTTTGTTTCATTCTGGTAATAGTAAGTTCTGAGATCACAATCATATTCCATATGTGGTATCTCAGCAGAAGAGGTGGAATTCTGACACCCTTTGTCACCCACATCTGTGGTAGTTGCAGGTCTTGTCTCTGGCATCTTGGTCCTGGGAACACTGAGGGACTGCAGCTGCTGGGGCCATAAAGGGGCAGTTGTGGGAGAGGGTGGAACCTTCACACTTCTTGATTTGGAAGATCAGTTTGATTTTGGCTCCTGAAACAAACCTGTCCTGGATCGTTGGGAATGTGCTGTTCTTTCCCTTAGTTACAAACTCTGTAGCTTCCTTGTCTGTTTCTATGTATAGTGTGAAAGGGTTGTTGAGCCAGAAGATGGCAAAGGTGTAGTGTGCTTCGGCTGTGACTTCAAGTCATGGAAGAAGCCTTTAACAGTGGAAGAAGTCTTCATAATTACAGAAGCCATCCGGATATTGAGTAATAATCCAGACGACACTTCAGACTGCAACATGCTGCTGATTCCTTGCCTTTGATTAAAAGCTATCTTCATGATGTAGCAAATTCTTTAAAATATTTTCCTTTTCAAGGATTGACTTCTTCAGGATAGCCCAGAGAAAGTTTCATCTCTGTGTTTGAAATGATGGGTGTATAAAGTAGAAGATTGGTTGTGTTTCGTAGGAGGTATAAAACCTTATGGTGTTCACTGGTATTTATCTTTTCTCATTGTACAAGACAGAACTGAATCTTATCAAACTACACCAGGCAGATGTTTTCAAAGCAGAAGACTAGCTGTCTGTTCTGGTCTTATGTGGATGTCTGAGAAGAATGTTTTAAGTCAGGGTAGCTGGAAGCTGAGCACTTCACTTTAGGTCTCATGTTTGACTCATCAACACTTCACAGTCAGCTGTAACAAATTCCACTGCCTGGTCTAAACTTAAGTATCTTTTTTTTTCTTTTTTTTTGTTTGCTATTTGTGCATCTACATCCAAGTCTGGTGTTGCAGGCACACATTTTAAAGGGGAATTCATTTTCATATACTTATAAATCCTATTAGTCAGTCTGGGGCCAACCAGATGGGAAGCAGTTCTGTGTTGAGGGAGCTTGGGTCCTGATGGACAACAAGCTTGACCATGAGCCAGCAGTGAGCCCTTGCAGTCAAGGCAGCCAACAGCATCCTGGACTGCATTAGGAAGAGAGAGACACTGGGGCACGTGTCATGTGAGGAGAGACTGAGATTGCTGAGACTGTTCAGCTGGGGCAGAGGAGGCTCAGGGAAGGTCTTATTGATGTATAAAAATAACCCAAATGGAGAGGACAAAGAAGACAGAGCAAGGTTATCAGTGGTGCCCAGTGGCAGCACAAGAGGTAATGGGCACAAACTGAAACACAGGAGGTTTCCCCTGAACATCAAGAAACAGTTTTTCACTGTGAGAGTGACCGAGCACTGGTTACCCAAAGAGGTGGTGAAGTCTCCATCTGTGGAGATATTCAAAACTTGACTGGACACGGTCCTGGGCAGCCTGATCTAGCTCTTCCTGTTTGAGCTGAGGCATTGGACTAGCTCAGAAGGTCCCTTCTAACCTCAGAAGTTCTGTTATTCTGTGATATACCACAAATCAGCATATATCAGAAGAAGCTTCCCAGTCAGAGTTGCCTGTCAGCCCCGTCAAGGACACGGGAAGTGCGTGACACACACTCTGTTATACAGACATTATGTAGTTATGGAGTGACTGAATGTCATGGCACAGGTCATGTCCAAAGCACGTGGACTTAACGTCAAGTTAGGTGCACAGCTGAGGTGTATACATAACATAAAGAAGCAGATGGAGATCTGAGTCCTGCTATTTGAAAATTTAAGTGTATCTAACAAGATTTGTATACACACGTGTGTAGACACATGTATATTTTGCTCATGTTCAAAAGCCTGAGTGATTCCAGCCTGGAAATATGGCCTAAGAAATACTTGATTTTGGCCACATGTAATCTACCCTTCCTTCCCTTCCTTTCCTATCCCTTCTAGCTTTAGTCCACCGTGAATGTAGTACTTGGTCAAGCAATTTTATAACCCTTTCAATACAGAGTTAAAGATCTATAGTACAATGTAAGTAAAGGGAATGACAGTTAGAATAAAAAAAAAGCCCTATAAAGTCATTAGACATTAATGCTTTTGTGGTTTGCTATTACTGTTACCACCATTGTTATTGCTGTTATGACTGACATAGTTGTTTTTAATGTAGTCTGGGTACCATCCTCAGCTGAAATTAGGAAGTTTGTCGCATTGGTGTCTTGATGAACTCACAACATGACCGTATGCTGCCTTGGCGCAAGTAGGACCAAACTGCTAAGGCTCAGCTCGTATTCTTTAGTGTCCTTGTCTTGCTGCTTTTGTGATAGGAACAGATGGCATAGCAGGAGTGTTCCCAGCTTGGTTAAAACAAGATGCAGAAGGTCAAATGAACTGGCTTTTACTGGAATATGCTTGCTATTACAGATAGGTGTTGTTTAACAATCAGTTCTAGATGTAATCCTCCATTGCACTGGTAGTGTCAAAGGTCTCTCAAGTATGGCAAGCATATGCCACACATGCTCTGTTGGCAGTGTCTCATAGTTGCTTACATAAAACCCATGATGGCCTTGAAACCTTGAATCTGGACAGAGAGATAAAGAAAGCTATATTTTAAGCTCCCAATTCAGTGACCTTAGTTCAACAGTGACAAAAGATTCCTGCCATTTAAATGGATATTAAATGGCCTCACAAATGTAAAATGGATTTTCCTGTTGCTCAGATGTCTGCATCACACATGGTCTCCTCGTGACCTTTCACAATCTCATCAGAGGTGCTGGTTTTGGATGAGATTGTGAAAGCTGAACTGTGCTTGTTTGTTGAATTTAACTATTTGGGAGCAGACAGTGCTGCTGGGATGATGGGAGAAATTTGCAATCACCCTCTACTACATGTACTGTTATTTTACTTCATAGCGCTTTACCTCCATTCCAAAAGGAAAATCCTTTTAATGCTTTTTAGACTATATTCAGTGTTGATTTCTCACTGTATTTCGGCCTTCTGTGTAGTAGACTAATTCACGTCGGCGTGTGATTGTTTGCTGTACTTATTACTGAAATTGGGGAGCGGGGGGGAAGGGGAGAATGCTAGGAACAGATCTGCAAAGTGATTTTATCTCATTTTCTTTTTCATTGCTTTTGCATTAGATTGATCTACGTTCTTTTCTTTGTTCTGACATGCATTTCTTGGTTTCTTAATTTTCCACATAAAACGTAAATAGTTACTCACTGATCCACATGTGTATGAAAAGGTGAAAGAGGTCAGTGAAGAGAGTAACGATGAGAGGGAGAGGAAAAGTGCTTTTGAAAATATGTTTCTAGTTTGATTAGGTTTTGCCCCTGGTTCTAAATAAAACCCTTTAAAACCGTGTAACTTCTGTAACTGGCTTAGGTTATGTTCCCAATGAATTCCATCTTCTGGCCAGCACACCATTAAACAGGCATTTTCTAGTTCATGACTGTAGTAGAGACAATACAGCAGACTTTGTGTGACTGCGAGATGGTCTGTTTTTTATAATTATCTTAATTGGTGTAGTAAAATATATTTCTTTCCCCTACAAATGTTTCCTTGGTGTATCCTGAAGGCAATCACAGCTACAACAATATTACTGCTGCTCTGAAAGTCACAGCTGAATATGTCAGTGGGAGTCAAAGTAAAAGGTGCAATAGAAATGTTATGAATTATTATTAAGATACAGGAGAAAGCTCTGCAGGGAGGAACTGGAACATCTTGGGAAATGGTCTGCAGTCAGCCAGCTGGGAAAGCTGAAGACAGAATGCTAATAGAAATGTTGTTTTTAAAAATCACCATGACATCAACATTTATATCAAGTGCCTTGTGCTAGAGCTGGTTATATAACTGTGATTATATTAGGTGTGATGAGCAGCTGTGTAGTCAAGAGGGGTTGTGCTGTGTTGGGGAAGGTGGAGTTGGCAGTGATCCCTGTAGCTAAAGCTGCTTCGGTAGGAATACTTGATTTTATAACTTTATACAGAAACATTTGGCCGAAATTTTCCATTCTTGTTTTATCTCTGGCTTCATAGCTTTGGATTGCAGGAAATGTTAGAACAAGATTTTAAAGTACCTAATTGTGCCCGCTGTGTTAATTCATGGGTTGCCTGTACAGAGCTATTTCACATATGTTAAAGATAGGTTCAACTGATCAGTGTTACTGGTGTGGGTTCCAGTAGCATATTTGCTTAAGTTATGGGGGAAAAGAAATCCAGAACTGAGTCCCCTAGCATGCAAAGGAAGCATCTTGAGACAGTATGGTAAGTACCATGCATCATCTGACAGTCAGTCTGGTATTTGCTTGGCAATATTTTCCTTCATTAGTAGGAAGAGAAAGGGAAGCATCCCAGTTCCAGACTAAGTAAACTAAAACAAAAGTTATTGCAATTGTGAAGTAAAGCCCCTCTGGCAAAATTTCTTGGTTAGAAGGATGATAGTTAAGAATAACAACATATAAAGTCTTTATATGGCAAGTGTCTTCTCAGAAATGACATAAGCAATTCAGAAGTAGTTCAGGGACTAGAACAAGTGATGAATATTTCACTAAATGTACTGTTGGAGATACTAGTTACAAACATACTATATCCTTTTTTTATCCTCTAAGCAATATATGCTTTAAGGCAGATTTCTTCTGAACGGCCATGGCAGGAATGGGATACAAAGTGCAGATGCTACTCTGTAGGAGTGTTGTATTTTTAATATTTCATATTTTTAATGACATTTTGAAGGTCAGCTGTCTAGGGAACATGATAGGGTTATGCAAGACGTTGAGAGGTCTGAGAAAGCTCTGCTGTCATTTCTGGAGAACTCAGGTTTCATCCCTCTTCTTGGCGAGTCAGCCGTGACACATATTAAAACCTGCGTTCACACAGACTTCACACATAGGAAAGAAGCTGTATGTTTGCTTTTGCAAACTCCATTAAAAAGTTTATGTCTAGATAGTGAAAATTTTATACTACTACCCTCGTGTATTTATATATTAATATCTGGTTGCAAAAGGCATGCTCTTGAGTAGCCTGAATTGCTTCTAGCTACTCATTGGGGCTGAAGAGTTGCTGGATTTTTAGATTAAGCAACAGTTAATCAAAATCGTTCTCACTCCAGTCAGATTTTTGTCCTTCCTCTGCATGCTTTCCATAGTGAAAGGAGGCAGTTATGCCATAAATTACATCTTTTCACAAAACCTTATACTGAAATAGAATTTGGTCTTAAGGCAAAGTCACTGCTTCTAGGAATTCAATTTCTCAACTATAATTATTTTCATTAATTTTTCTGTCACTGTCAATAACTTTTTCTTCTCTAGGAAGACATTAGAGGCTCCCTCTGGTGGCTGCATTAACTTCATTTGGCTTTTGTTTTTTAAAAAAAGCTGGAAAAAGAAGTACCCACTATGATTGAAAGCCCAAACCAAAAGAAACAGTAATAATAATAATAACAATAAACGCAGCTGTTGTACAGGAGCAGGAATGTAGATTCATAGTGAAGAGGGAAAAGGGAATTTCTTGCAGGCATAGCTGAAGGATTTGCAGCACCATGTGGGCATTAATTTAATGCATTCGTACACCATTGCTATTGAACAGTATGCTCAGAGAGGAACAGGACATGATTTTTACTGTGTGAGAATTCGGCCCGTTATCTCACTTAGGATGGGAAACTACTTTGACTTTTTTTAAAAAATAGAATTGTAATGCACAGAGGTTTTTTGAAATAGTGATGTAGTCTGTTGCACTCAAAAATGCATCACTCAATTCCCATTAGTTACTTATTTTGTGTTTATTCTTCTCCCAGGCTTTCCAAGCATATGTAAAATAATTCAGCAGTTCAGTTCTGCTGTTTGTCGGGAATCCATCTGGCAAATTGTCTGGATGCAAGAAGTTAAAGCTAATGCATTTCATCTCATGGACGAAGTGCATGCACAGTCAGTTGCCACAGCTCAGCTGCCACATGCTCCCTAGGTAAGCTTGATGGTACAGACACCAGCTCAAACAAGGCTCTGTCAGCCTAAGAGGCAGGACTGACATCTCTCCCAGTTGCCAAAGCGGGGACTGCTTTTAAGTAGTGCCATTCATGTTTGTACACAGGGAGCTTGTGCTGTCCAGTTCATTCATTTTCTGCAGCTCACGAACAAATACTCATGAGACTTCAGGTTGAAAGCTGTGCTCCTCGCTCTTCGTGTTCTGCCTCACCCCTTTCACCCCACAAACATATCAGTCTGTTCCAGGTTACACAAAGACTCTGGTATTGGCCTTTTTCTTCTATCTTTTCTGCAGATATGCCTACTGATTTAGACTGTGGGGAGAGACTTAGGATAAGGGTGGTTCTCTTAGAAGAAGAATGTATCCACCAGTGTGAAAAGACTGGAAGGTTGCTAACTCAGAGGTCATGCACACCTGCCCTACGAGGGTTGGGTATTGTTTCTTTGTCCTTACACAAATGACTCATCAGTAATAACTCCACTGGGGAAACATCAGGTCAGTTCACACACATGGCCTGAAGATACTCATCTCTGCTGGTGGCCATAATGGATCCACCTGTGCTTGGAAGGTGTCAAAGACACTTGAAATGTCCCCTGATCCAGTAATAATCATCCAGTGAAGAATTCCCCGCCCCAAGGGAGGTATCAGAGGTGTTCCCACCTATCCTGAGCCCACTAAAAGACCACACTTGGACTTCACTCAGCAGGTCGAGTGTCTCCTTTCCTTCACTCCACGGAACTTGTACCACTCAGGCTTCTACCATCGCCTCAACAGATCAGGACTACAACCACCATCGGAGTTACAGCAACCAGGTCTCATGGCTGGGTGAGGGTCAGTGCTGGAGTGAGGCTGCAGTGCTGGCACAGGCAGTTGGAGCAGGGCTGGGACGGGAAGGACCCACAAGACACCCGCAGGATCCGGTGATGAGACCTGGTTGCTGCAACTGCTTGTGCTGATGGGGCACAAGATGATGCATTTCATGAGAGCAGTAGGTCTAAGGGCCTGAAGGAGAGACCTGCTTTGTGAGTGGGAAAGATCTTTAGGTCAAGCCATGTGTTTCACACCGTGTAGCAGTATCTCAGTGTGGGAACTCATAACTACCTCTGGAGGTCACTCCCGCCTGATGTGTGATGATTGATATGTCTTTGGTGAGCAGCATGTGGGCTACAAAATGGTTTGAGTCAGAAATCAGGAGCAGAGATCCTGCTTTTCATGCTAGCAATAAGTATTTCTTAACAATAAGCCAGATCAGATCAACGGCAGTCTCCCTGTTTTTAGGCACGGTGACATATTCACAGGTGAAGAAAGGGGTTTTTTTTTCCAGGAATGAAAAAAATTAAGTAAAAGATTAACATTTTCAGGCCAAGGTTATGGTGGACTATGTCAGAAACCAAGTGTGGCAAGATTACTTCTTGTCTGTGGATTTTAACAGCCTAAACTCAAAGACATCATGGAGAACAGCCCTCAAAGTGGAGAGCAGCTGGTCCTGGCAAAGGATAATTTAAATAAGTGGGGTTTTGAAATGGGGTTTAAAAGACAGCTGGACCCGAATGGGGGAAAATGGGGGAACAGGGAGGTGACATAAAAAGATAAATTAAAGCTTGAGAAAAAACTAAGCAACCAAAAGTATATCCTGGGGAGAATGTTAGAAGGAAATTAGGGCACAGAAAGAATGGAGAATGGAACATGTGGTGAGGAAGAACAGGCTGAGGGGCTTGAACTTCACAAAGAAAGGAAAGGAGAGCAGTGAAGGGAACTGGGGCTGCGCTCTCACCAACCGAAGCCCAGCCCCACAGGGTCTCAGAAGAGCTGGGGATGGTCATGGGGTCCATCAATAGCCCCAGAAACAGCCAGAGAATGAACCCAGTCCGAGCAGGAGGAGACAGGGCTACAACATGGGCCCAAATGATGGGACTGGAGACAGGCACACCTAGCCCGGGCAGGGTCTGGGAGCCCAGGGCTGAGCTACCTGGAGCTCCAGGGACATGGGTTTAGGGTGTGAGTGGGGGTTTCCAGGTGGGGCCAGTCAGTGCCATTACCGCCCATCAATGCCCTTGGGATCCTGGCAGAGATAAGATGAGAGCAGAGACATTCCTGGGAATAACACAGAGACATGGCATTCAATGCAGTTCTACAAAGCAGTTTTGACAGCAGACACGAGATGTCAAATCATGTTGGGTGACTACTACCAGTCAGAATGAGAAAGGAAATTATTTTAAGAGAGGTGTTTAGAAAGTGGCACCCAAGAGAGCCACAGGAGAAAGCTCAGTGAGGATAGAGATGGTATGGAAAAAAAAGGGGCATTATTGTTCTCAGGAGGACAGTAAGATTGGTAATGATGAAGACCAAAGGGACGACACAGTGTGGTGGTCAGGGAACTAATGCAGGGACCATTCTTCTTCCACCAGCATTATCAACAACCAAGTTTGGAGTTTTACTCTGAAATTTGAGTTATTTGGGGCCAAAAGTACCCATGCATTTCATGTGTAACAAACAAAGACAATTAGTCCTGCCTAATCCAGCAAGGCCTAAAAGAATTTTGCAGGAATTGGATGGTAAGGCACTGGCACAAGTTGCCGAAGAAGTTGTGGATGCCCCACCCATAGAAGTATTCAAGGCCAGGCTGGATGGGGCTTTGAGCAACCTGAGCTAGGGGAAAGTGTCCCTTGCCAGTGGCAGGGGGGTTGGAACTAGGTTGTCTTTAAAATTCCTTCCAACACAAAGCATTTTATGACTCTGCAATTTCTGACGTTCCTAAAGCTGTTCATCTCTGGTCTCAAACAAGGTTCAAGACGGTCAGATTATGAAAAAAAATACCTTTCCAAGGTGATCAGAAACTGAAAGTGGGAGTATGTTTAGGCATGTTCAGCTCAGTTTTAGTCATTATGTAGTATGGCACATCGGACTAGGTACTAGCTGACTGGGTTTTGGCTTTCTACTCTTTCTACTATTCCATTAGCCCCTGCTATTTATGACCTCTGTTTGTTTCAATGCCCCTCATGTAAACTGGTAATATATACGCCTGTCTTCATTATAAGGTAATCTGTAGTCTGGTTATAGGAGTTAAAAAATCATTTCTAATCATAAGATTAGGACTGGTGTGCTGTAGTCACAATAGCTGCTGGAAGGCCATGCTTACCTAATAAGCTGCTTAACTAGCTCAGTTATTTGGGATACATTTATAGAAAGAGGCTGTAAATGTAAAGTGTAGATATAATAATTAGGAAGAACAAAATTGTCTAAATAACCCAACTGTTCTTGCAAGTCAGGAAGCTTGATGTGTTGTTTGTATCACGGAGACTGTAATTCACTGAATGCTGGAAGGCGGGCTCAAAAATCTGCATAAAAAGAAATGGCCAAATATTTTGTAAAAAGAAAGTAGAATTTGAAAAGAGAGACACAGAATTAAGTCAGGCAGCCTATTATGTGCGTGGCTGGAATGTGGTGTAAGGAGGGAGCCAGACTCCTGCATTTATTTAAGTCTGCTTACTATATAATTCAGGATGGTGAGGTAAACTAAGGATGAAGCATTAGCTTCAGCATAGGATGTCTTATTCTGATCACTGGAGCCTAAAGTTATTAAAAGAACAAACAGAATTACGACATCCTAGGGGACTGGCACACATATAAATCTGGATATGCTGCCTGTTTCTCGCAAAGCATATGTATGGATCTGTGTGCCGCCTGCTTTTTATTTTAACTAGGTTTGCTGCAGCTGTTGCTGTGAAAAGAACCATCTAACACTCTGGGGAAAGAGAAGCTGCAGAAATCCTCAAATGAATATCTATTAAGAAAAATAAGTTTTAAATAAATTGCTTGTTTATGTGTTTAAAGCTCTTGTCCCTTGACTAAGAACAAAGAACTATCACTTTGCTAGCTCTAGACCTTTTCTAGTTCCCGGTTAATCAACTTACAGTACCATAAAAATTTTAATACAGCTTATTCTTCCTCTAGTTCTTCAAAATGATGAGAACCTATTTTCATGATTGGTAGGGATGTGAGTGATTTTTGAAGAACAAAAGCCCATAATCTTTAAATTTAACTAATATATGTGATTTTCGGATTGGCTTTTATGAAAATATTTTGAGCATCAGGTAGCTCAGCAATACCTATTATCTGTGCACATGAATGCCATATCTCTCAATCTTTCAACTGACTAATAGTAATGTGTGTATGTTATATAAAGTGTATCAGACTTAATCTGACAGTCTCAACTTCAGTGTTGTCAATGCTGAGTACGTTATGGAGTGTATAGTTTTTAGAGGTGTCATCAGAAAAAAAAGCCACCCAGGTTCTTCTGATCCAAAAGGATAGGCCATTAACCCTTGTGAAGGCTCTCACAGTGTGTTGCCAGCCTCCAAAGTTGTTCTGCCAGGCATCTTCCTGGCATTGATGCCCTGTTCTTGTTGCTGGCAGTGCCTATCCTCTTAGCTCTGTTGCGTGTGACTGAGGGGTTTTCTCTCTCTTCCCACTTGTCCCTCTCTAGTTCCATGTTTTAGCCTCCTGGGAACCGTATTGGGCTTCTTCTTGTGTTCCCATCTCCTCCTCTCTTACATGCTAGTGGTATCACCATCCAAACAGCTATCAATCAGCTTCCAGGCTAACACATTGTTGTATATTGCTACATCCCATCTCTGTACCTTTGCCAAGTCACTCCTGCTGTTCCTGCTCCAGTTTCTTCATTTTCTCTTCTGTCCTCAGCTTCCTCCTCTTCTATATAAGGTCACTGCCATATAACTGAAAGGGATTGACTTTCAGTAGTTCCCTAAAACACTATCTGTAATACCCACAGATTAAAGGGGAAAAAAAAAAAAAAGAGAAAACCCCAGGATGCAGGCAATCAGGAACTTGGTTCTCTCACTTCAATAATTCACAATATTTTAGAGTTGTTTTAAGGTAGTGAGGTTAAAAATCTTGGAGGTATGATATAAAATAAAGCATAACTCTATTAAAAGAAAGGCTAATCTGCTAATCTCCTGAGACTCAGCTGGTTTCCCAGGGATGGGAAATGCAGCAGATATCGTCTGTCTTGACTTTTGCAAACTGCCACCAGGGAAAGTGTTTGTGAAGATTTGGATTCATGGAAGAATTGAAGGGAAACTGGGTAGAGGGGAAACAGATTGTGTTTAGAGCTGAAATACTCAGCCAGAGGAGACTTCACACACCAATAATTTTTTGATGATGCTGCAAAAATTGAAAGCGCCCCGGTGGGATTTGTCATTGACATTTTTCTGGAATATTTTTTTTAGGAGGTTAAACATGATGGCTGTGTAGTGGCACAGTGTTTTAATTATAAATGTTTCCATCTTGGCCACTGCCTCTTCTGAGACTTTGCTCTGAGTTGCTTGCTCCGATGCTGCGAGCAGCCTGCCATCACCTTGTGGCCATTGGGCAGTGCTTGGGGAGGACTGTACGACGAAAATGGACACACGAGGATTAAGTTGAACACAATTATGAATCAAAAAGAAAGGGAGAAAGTATGCTTCTGCATCATCTTAAACTACCACTCATTTTTCCAGTCTTTTCAGTATGGACAGAATAATTCGTAGGAAAGAGCACTCTGAATGAGTAATTTAAGTTAAAAGTGTTTTGATATGATGACAATACTTCATTATTAGTACCCAATTGGATTCCCGTTGCCTTTCTATACAATTTAGCAAGACAACTATGTTTCATTTTTCTTCAGAGAATGCATTCTCATGAAGGGAATCAACAGACTAAACCCTGTGCTTAATGCTAACAGTACTAGTAGAACATTGAAACGTACAGTCACTTTTCAATACAGAAGGAAATCAGAAGTTCTCCTTGGGCCCAGATTAGGACCAAAATCAATAAGAGTGTGGGGTTTTTTTCCAGTGGGTATTATCTGCTTGCTTTCTAAAAGCTTTACTTGAGTAGAAGTGCTTTGCAGTGTGATGTGAAGCAACTGCGAAAGGTGCAATGTCAGTCCTTGTGGGAAATACCTGGTGAACCAGCAAAGCCGCCTTGTCTTCCTTTACATCTTCTAGACCTGTAGGTAGATAATGTCACAACTTTTCAAGGCTAACCAAAACAAGTACCAGCAAGCAAAACATACACAGAGGAAAAGGTGAATAAAAAATGGATGGCTGCAATGAGGTCCCATCTAAGAGGAAAGGTCATGGTTTCATGGGTGCGTGCATATAGAGAAAAATCACTGTAGGGCATAAGAGCTGTCAGAGTACCCAGAAGCACTGCAGGATTTTTGATAAGGAGTCAGTGCAAAAGCTGGAAACAGGGTCTGCTCTCCTGCTTTAGGTATGTACCAGCTTTTTAAATCCCATGTCTTTCAGTCTTCTCTAGTGTACAATTCATATAAAAGTTTGATATTACAATATTCACACATTAATCCTGATTGTCCCTATATCCAGTTCTGCCTGGTCTTGGGAAGGTATAAAATCAACTTATATAGCACAGCTGAAAAGCAAAAAATTGTTGGATTACCATACTGTGGTATACAATAAAAATACAGTATTATCTTGGGAAGTGTGTAGTTGATTAGAGCATAAATACCAAACCCCCAACTCGTACCCCCGAGTATTTGATTCCTGCATCTTAGAGAAACAAGAATCTCTGCTGAACAATGTGACATTTCATCACCTTGGATTTGCTGTGATGAATAATGTTATATGCTATTGGCTAGAAGAATATTACTATAGTAACTAGCTCATGATTCTTTTTGTTTTGTTTTTTTTTTTGGCTATATTTCCTGAGGGTTGCCTGTCTAGACTAAAATTGTTTAAACTAACTCATGGTAATTAATTCTTTCCAGAGTGCTAAAAATATGGGACAGATAAACAACAATACTTAGATACTGCTTTTTAAAAACAGAGCAGGCCCATAACATTCTTGAAATTATGGGAATATTGGTTTGTTTTATTTGGCACTTTTTTATTAGTAGTTTTATTGTTATTAATCCAGTTTAGTGACCCGAGGCTGGATTCCCACACTGACAATATTGCAACTCTAATGAAATCTTTAGACATATAATATGTAAAATGTTACATCTGAAGATGAAAACTTAAAAGGGGTTGGTTGGTTTAAATCCAAGTAATGAGCTCACTTCTTCATTTAAATCAGTAAAAAGAAGATCTTTTCGTAAGTGATATATTAATATTTTATATTTTGGATTTGTACATATTTACTCCCTTATGATGATTCTTATAGGTCACCAGTCAACAAGCACACGTTGTCAAATATCATTTTTATTACAGTGCCTTGTCAGGAAAGTGAATGGGAGGATGTGTTAGGTAGGTGCCCATTTATTGAAGCACATATAGAGCTTAGCATGCCTTTACTGCATCCTTGCTTTTGTTGTGGAAAAAGATGTAGTTTGATTATTTTTTAAAATTGAATTGTTTCAAAAATTAATCATCTATGTCAAAGCATGTTTGTCAGGAATTGCAATTCATAGACATTCGGGGTTTGGATGAGAAGTGTGGAACTACTGTTTCCAAGAAAAAACATTTTAAAGTAGTTTAAATTACCTTAAGTATAATAAATATGCATAAAGATAAGCTTATTTAAGCACATTTTATATTTTAAATTCAGTTAGAAACATGAAATATTATTGGAAATTAAAGAAGTCAATGCTTCTTTTTCACAAAATAGTAAGAACACCTCTAGTTTTGTACTTTTTAAATTTCTTAGAGCTTGCAGCTTGAATAGAACTAGTCCTTAAACTGAACTGGCTGAATAAATTGAGATAAAGAAAATATTCACCTTAAATTTGCAGAAAGCTGGCCAAACTCTGTCTTCTGGTTTTTTAATTATTTCTGCCTTACACTTGATTTGAACTGACCTCAGTTTAGGCCTCAGAGTACAAGTCTTATCATTTTCAGTCGCTTAGTTAGAAAACTAAATATCCCATTTAAAATTTTAGGAACTGGGAGGAGGTTGGGGGATTTATTGTATGTTAGATTGGCTTTTATTTACTCTGAATCATATCCCAGGATAGCCGTGGTAACTTTCTGTAACAAGAATCCGGAAGAAGGGAGCTCTGTCAGCAAAATCACCAGCAAATTTACTTTCTGCCTTTTTTTTTTTTTTTCATTTGAGTGATGGGAGGTTCAGAGGATCACAGAGCAGCATATGACATTTCATAAGGATTCATAAATTATGCAGTCAGACTTGTTGGATTACAAAAGGCTGGAAGTAACAAGTGCTTCTTGCATTATAAATGAAATGGCTTATTTACTATGATGACATAGCTATATTAATTGTGAGAAGTTATGATTAAAGGGATAGGCCTGCGCTGTTTAAGATGTTAATTAGAAGAAACTAATTTTTGAGAAGAAACAAATGCATCTTTTTAGTTTGCTGTGGGTTTACTGAAGTGCTTTGCTGATTGTATTCTGAACCATCTTCCTTTTCCAGCCAATTTTAAGTGGATTTTCATCATGCATTAGCCTAATGTCAAGGCAATAAAAGAATCCTGTATCAAGGTTCATGTTCAAAATTTAAAATGGTGATGGCCTCCGTTGGTAGAAAATTCAGCTTGTTTCCTGCTGTATGACACTGGTCAAGCACCAGCTGGGATTTGCTGTTAGGCCTGAGTGTTGAACAGTAATTGGAGTAACTAATTGGAGGCACGACCCCTGAAATAAAGATGCTGTTATTTGCGATCATCTATGCAGGGCCCTTGAACCTGCCCTGCTGACACTGCAGCTTATCCCCTGTTCTCCCTGGCGATATTCCCATGCAGAAGCAGTTCCTGCATGGTTCCTAGACCTGTTTTGTCCTCCATGGGTGTTTTGTCCTGCTTATGGCTCCTTACATTCCTTCCCCTGTGCCCACTCTGGAGGGAGCAGCACTCCTTAGGCTTTCTAGGGAGATGTCAGTTTGTTTTAGCACAGAAATGCCCAGGGAATTGTCACACCTGAGTAGAAATTTTAAGGTTGAGCTGACCGTCACTCTTAGGAGGAACTCTGAGTGACTGCCCCTTTCCAAGTACTCACTGAGAAGAGGAGGAAGGGAGGTGGTGAGCATGGTGGTGGGCAAGATTTGGGAGCATAGAGGTCTTAATAGGAGAGTGCAATGGCAGGTGGTGAGTTGGCTTGGGGTGGGTCGGGATGGAGGAGTATGGAGAACAGAGGTGGGAGGCCAGGATTGTGAGAGAAGAGGGGATGAAAGATAAGAAAAAAGGGGAACTTCAAATGAGGCAACCTTTCAACCTTTTGAATGGCCAGTTGCCTCTCTTGGAGCCTGTTGCGCTTCGCGCAGGGCTTGCATGTTCATTTTTTATTGTGGATGGGTGGGTTTGATGCTCGTGAACTGCATTACAACTGATTTTCTTTTTTTCTTCTGTGACACTTGGCTGAGGAGAATGAAGCTTAATGGTGTTCTTGATTTGATAGATCAGCAACTCTAGATCAGTGTCTTAAGCACAGTACCCACCCCCAGAGGTCTTTTTTGCTCTTTTGTTCTGTTTCTTCTACAAAATAATTTGAACTTTTCCATTTCTTCCAGTGGCTTGTTAGGGTCTCTTGGATAAGGCTCAGCCAAGTGAGGAGGGAAATCCAACAGTGCTGGGAGTTCGGAGCATGTTCTGCAAGGATAGCAAGGGAGGTTGTGATTCACATCTTAAACAGGGCAGGGTTTTACAAAGCTGCTGAAGTCTCAGGGAAGAAGCTTAAGAATTAGTGACCCTTAAGGGATTAAAGAGAGTTTAGATTTTAGCAGGCATTTCACTAGTGAAATCATAGGTTTATAAATTCATTTCACTTCCAAGGCTAGATGCTAGTCAAAGCACATCCTTCCTTTTCTTGTTACTGGGGTACTTGGATAGTTCAATTAACGTCATCAACAGCGAGGAAGCACCAACAGCCAGAGGCACGAACTACGGTGCCTGCGTGGCTTTCACAGAAACAGAGCAGAAACTCGTAAGGGATGAAAACGTCTTTTCCTTTGTACAAGACAAGCAAGCCTTTGGCATGTTTGCACTTGTGGCCCCTCTGTTTTAGTCCCAGAATGGCTTTTTACTGAGAGCTGGCCTAAGATAACCTGCTCCTGCAGTGTTTACAGACTCCTTATAAAATGTGCATGCAGGCAGTCTGGTTCTGCCACAGGCTATGAAGCCTTTCCCTCCCTCTACCCCCAACTGAGATAGCAAGGACTTGCTGATTTAGTGAATCCAAGTGCAGGTGTTGCTCGTGCTCCTTCCTACTGGAGACAAATACTGAAAATATATCTTTAATATTATTACACATTATGTGTCACTTCTCATTCACTGTGTGTATGTAACAAACTGAAATGAGAGTGATGCCTCTGTTCAAGAACGAGTGGAGCCAGTTCTGAGCTCACATGCATTATCAGTATGTCAGTGAAATGTTATATAGCAGCCTTAGAGACAAAGAAGTCTATCAAATCTAGATTAGAAATTACCTCCCCATCACCATGAATTTACAAGGAGCTGTAAGACATGGAGATGAGGGAAGAGGGAAACAAGGAAAACCAAAATGGAAGCTGAGAAAAAGAAGCAGAGAAATACAGATTTATGGGATGAACGGAGGGATTCTTCCTCCTGCCTGTTTCAGGCATGTCTGAAGTTCAGTTGTGGCTATCATGATTTCTTGTCATCAGAAATATGTAATTTTCCCCTGGCTTCCAACATTTCAAGCTTTTCATTGGGGATGAGATGAATCGTTACATGTTTAAGAATGTACAGTGCTGAATTCTAGAAATAGTCTGATCAAATTATTTACAATGGTTCATTTTACACCCCAAGGAGGGCATTGCTTATTTTTCAGTCTCCTGATTAATTTGACATCATTTATCTAACTGACAATACCAAGAAATTTAGATAAATTTATAATCTGCTTGTGTTTCATGTAGGTTAAGAGCATTGCTATTTTCTGATGACCTCTGGTTGGTCCGACAGTAGAAATATGGTAAATACCAACCAACCCAAATATATTCTGTATCAACTGCATGCTTTACTGGTGATGATAACCTAATGTACTCAATAACCTTACCAGAAGGCGTTATTCTTCATTATATTTTACACAATATCCTTTAAAGGTCCTGCAACTTGGACTAAATATTAAACAATTTTGATTACTGAAATAGTCAGTTCCAGCAGTAATTGTGTAGTCTTTAGGGATTTAAAGCCATATAACAGCATACCATAAAGTTGCTGATACTGATGTAGTGTTGAGTATGATGGCTTCTGACCATAGTAAATTTTTACTACATAGGTAACATGAAAATTTACTGCTTTATTTGACAAGTGTGTTGTATAGTTTTTACTTGTGGTGATGATTCCCTATTCCCTCTCCGCAACCATGAGAAAAAGTCCAGTAGTCTTCTTTTCCCCAAAGATTCATAGAAGGCTTTATAAAGAAAGGGTTTATAAAGAAAGAGAATCCATTGTAGTTCTAGGTTATTTTTTATCCTATTTGATATACTTTTTCCTGAAGGGCAACACTTTTCTGTTATAGCCAAAAGATTGGCTTTTGCTTTTATGTAACTTTTATGGTTCCTTCCAAAGACTTATCTTGTGGCTCTGGCTGAAAAGTTTTTTGGCTGTTTTCATCAGGTTCTAAAGGGATCAAAGCATAAGATGTCTGTAGCATCTCATCTATAATGTAGGATTACTCTTGTAATTAGAAAAATACTGTATCACAACTTTGAGTAGCTGCTCTTAAATGCATAGCTTTGAAAAAGGAGAGAAACCAAAGATCGTGAGAGAAAAACAATTAGAGTCTACCAAGCTGTGTCTCATTGAAGACATATTTACTAATTTTTGACAGGGTGAAGCTTAACTATATGAGATTATGTGGAAAGCATTATTATGTAAAGGGTCCAAGTCTGCTATCATTAAAAAGAACTGAAATTCTCAGGGATGTTCCAGCAATATTGTTCTTCAATATTGTGCCAGAAATTTCATACTTAAATTGGAAAAGACTGATGGACTTAGCTGTCAGCTAAATAAGCTGTTGAAACATTCAGCACACCTCTTGTGCAAGAGAGGAGCAACCCTGGTGAAAATCAGAGCAGTTCCTGGCTTCTCTAGATGGTAGTAGTTGCTCCTTTGGAACACCTGGAGTGCCCTCGGTGCACTGGGAGATCCTCAGCAGGGTGGCCAGTCTCACTGCACCTCCCGCACACATGTCCTTGCTTCCCTCTCAGCCAAAGCACAGGATGAGGTGGCACAGCACTGGCTTCACTGCTTTGTGCCTGGATCATATACACCTTCATAAAGAAGCTTCCCATACAAGTGCCTCCCACTGATTTCAGTAGGACTAAGATTTGGGCCAAGGCTACTGTTGGTATCTGTGGAGAAAAGATGGGGTTGTACATTTGTATGCTATGCTTTCATGATCTTACCATGGGAAGTTACTGTACTGCATGTGTAATCTGCCTAACTGGCTGTTCCCTGAGGCTTTTTCTTTCTTCCTTGCTTCAGGAAAAAAGCCAAGGAAGCAGTGATCCTGTGCCGATTCCTTGTGTCATCTCTTATTCAGTAGCTGAATAACAGCTACCTACTGACTTTGTAGAAACTAGAGGGTACATAATTCAATTTTCCCCATTCGTGTTCCAGTTTCTACTTGGGAATTCCCCTTGGGGTTAGATTTGTCTGCTCACAAATTGCACTCAAGAACCTGAGAGACCAATTCAATGCAAAAGGATCCCTAGGAGGAATGAAAATCTTTGCTTGTGAAAGGTCACCAGAAAAGAATAGGGTCGTAAAATTAGCCTGCACCAGGGAAGAAAACATTCTTGCCTTCTGTGTTGGGTTTTGTGCTGACAGTTACAAAATCTCTAACTTTGCGTATTTAACTTAATGAAAACTGAGAAACAAGCTTGGCTCATTTTTTTTCCCAGGCAAATTGTGTGTGACCTCAGCACATTTCTTTTTTCTGTTATTGTGGAGGCAAAGCAGTAGGCAGTTGTGTACTTTTCCCTGATGCAGCTAGTAAGAAAGAACACGTATTTCAAGGTGCATTTTTAATATTCCGTGCCTGACTGCAAATTCTGAGATTACTAAAGTAACAAAATTGATCTAAATGTCATGTTATCCCTTGGTTTAATGGAAAATAATTAAGATCATCGCTGACATTATTAAAGGATGTGGGTTTGCTGTCTGAAGCATAAGAAGCTTCTTTTTAATCTCCTGTAAAAACGGACAGCCCTTCTCTGTTAATATTTCCTGCAGTGTGTAATCCCATGAATGTAATGACTGTACTTCTCCTTGCTCGTCATGTTAGCAAATGATAGAGAGTCTCGGGCAATTTGCACTTGAGGGCTTGAGCTGTGAAGCTCAGAGATGTGTTTGACTTGGTTACTGCACTGACCCTTCAGTTCTCATGATAAACTTCACTGGATGGAGGAGTAAAGCCGCATAAGAGCAGATACTCTGCTGCTCTTGTGCTGCTTCAGCAGAGAAGGAATGCTAGTAATATCTCTTTAGGTGAAGAGCTGTGGGCATTGGAGCACTGCAGAGGGGCAGAGGCTGGCTGCAGGTAATGGCTCTCTCCAGCACACATGGCACGTAAGCATTCCTGGCCACTAGGTCACCTCCTGGAAATTGTAGCCTGGTTGGGGAGTTCAGCATAGGACCTGGGCACGCATAAAATCAGTGATGTATGGAGTCAGAAAGATGCAATCTGCTCTGGCGACCCCACAGTGTTCCCTGCCTCTGCGACCGGGAGCAGGTAATTGGACATACAAGACAGTGGATTGGTGTGGGCCTCTGACATTCTCCAGTAGCAGCTGTCAGCCAGGGCACTGAATGGAGACATTCAGTGTTCAAATGCAAGAGCCCTTTATCACCTTCAGTGCTCTCCATTTGGCTGCTACAGTGTCACGACGAGCCCCTCGGTGGAGGGAATGATTTAGCCTCGGGAAACTGAGATTTATTTTGTAAAGTCCTTTACTGTAATATCTTCCTTCTCTCTGACTGTACCATGGAGGCACTCATCCTTATCATGCAGGAAGTAGCTGAGGCTCTCTGATACTTTTCTTTTAAAATCAAAACATTAAAACTACAGTGCAATGATTTTCACATTTTCCAGGCATCCCTCCTACCGGCATTAATTGCCCTCCTGCTGTTCCTGTTCCAAAGCTATTTGCTTTTTCAGTATGCAGCGCTTGTTCAGTGCTGCACTAAACCTTTGTTGCTTTGCAGTAAAAAAAGCTTCCGTTTATGCAAATAGCATTGAAATGAGTTTGATAAAGTGTTAAACAGTCACATTTAATGATTGCAACTGTTGGGGTTTAGTTTGTTATTTTACAGTTAATTTTGGGAAAGTAAAGGGCTTTACAAACTCCCTTCTCCTGCCAATGCAGTGATACAGCACTCCCATAACTGTGTTTTAAAAGCATAGTAGGGCCACCAAGCTGATGTGATAGGGGGGTCGGATACACCCAACATCACAGTGACCCCTCTGGTAGATCTCCCTTCAATCTTGAAATCTCCTTGTGCTTACCAGTTCGTCTCCTATCTGAGTTACTGTATCTTTCATGCCCCTTTATTTATTTCCTCTTCCTCTCTGCTTCTGACACATTATTATTCTTTCCACTGACTGTATCAGACCTCCAAAATCCCATAGTCCCCAAAAGTAATTACAGATACATTACTGAGCAATCCCACTGGTAGGTTGGGTCAAGCACTTTATTTTTATCCCGGTCAGCTACTGAGGCGTGTGGTTGACTTTGCTTCCTCAGTAGCTGCATGAAAAGACAGGAGTATTTCTGTCACCTGAGCATTTCATCTGTAGCTGGGGGTTAGTCCTCTCCTGGGTCTGGAGTACCTGGTATCCAAGCAGGGTTGCTAGTGGTCAGTAATGGAAGATACAAGGTCCCCATGATAGATGGATAAAACTAGGAAAAGCGCGACTGTGGCTGATCGAGGAGTAAATGAACACAGTTTGATTGTATGCTTGTCTGTCCTAGGGTTTGATGACCTACAAGCTTGTGCTGACCCTGGAGCTCCTGAACATGGATACAAGACACCCAGTGCAGGTGTTTTCTTTGAAAGCGTTGTGGTCCGGTTTCATTGCCAAGAAGGATACAGGCTTAACGGTACTTCCAAAAAACTTTGTGTGAGACACTTTAATGGCTCCCTGAGCTGGAAACCAAGTGATAAACCTGTGTGCCTACAAGAAGGTAAGTCAGTTTTCTTCAAGTAGATCTCACTTGTCCATGTACCATGTCTCTGTATCTCAGGACAAAACAGAAAAGGCTGGAGTCCATTTCACTGTGTCTTATTGGATACACACTTTAGTTTTCTATCCATAATCCTTATTTGTCAGTTAAATTTGTACCATGAGAGACTGTGTGTGTGCATGCTCATGTGTTGAATGGGACATAAATGTGAAAAAAAAAAAGATAATACATGTCTCCTTTAAACTACTTACAAAGGAATGCAGAAAAAACCCTCAACCTCCACTGTAAGTAAACTGTTTATAACTATTTATTAAAGCTGCCCACTTAATATTCCTTTCTGCAATGTTTTACTAGAAAAACAATGTCCATTTCCAATGCTACTGCTCCTGCTAATCAGGAATTTTAAACAATTGTGTTTTATAATGTGTGCATGAGTCAAGTAGAAAAATCAAATATGCATAGACAGCAGAAGTTTAAAGTCAGGGTAGAATTTTACTCTGAGATAATTCAGATGATTGTGGCACAAACCAATTGATTCTTATTGTATTCTATATTTGAAATTGTATTTGGTTTTAAATAATCAGGACATTAAATTACTTTCTTCTTCTAGGACTTAGATAGAAGCAGGATTAATTTGAATTTGAAGTGTAAATTAATTTAATTTGAAGTGTAAATTTTGGCCAAGGTACATGCAAGCAGCACAAATTATTTATTTCACCAAGTATATTGAGGATATAACTTGTCCTTGTTATTGATTTATTTTTGGTCAATAGAGCTATTAAAATCAACAGACATGAAAAGTGTTAGTTAAATCAAGTACGTACATTTTAGTGTTGTGTCTTGTCCACCAAAGTCATTAACCATTGCCTCCTTGCCTTTGAGGTTGAGCAAGATAAATTCTATCTCACCATTTAAAATCAGATAAATATATGGACTTCATTCAAAAGAATTCAAAGGCTTAAGTGGCTCATAAACACACTTACTTCATAGGATCATGCATCACTCAGCATGTATAAAAAACGGCAAGTACTTATTTATGGTAGTGGGTGAGTATGAGAAGCCTGTACCAGGACAGGGGTGTGCAAAGGGCTGTGCCCCAGCAGGATCAATCAAGGCCTGGGAGGAGCATGCTCAGGAGGTGCATGTGAAGGGAACAACCAGAACAATGGCCTGTGTGAAAGTGGTGCATGAGCTATTGCAGAGAGTAGCCAGAGGCCGCTGGTGACTAGTCCATGGGCTTTCAGGTAGCTGCCTGTTGGCAGGAGAGGTCTTGGTAAAATATGGTCTCCTGGACATGTGTGAGGCCACAGGGTACAGGTCTGTGGGGGTCACAGTTGTGAGCTGTCCAGTGGTTCTCACTGAGATGGCAGCTGATATCTGGAACATAAAGGCAAGGGGTGGCCAATAACACCTCATCATGTGGCCTAATGGGTCAGCTACAAAGAAACAACCTGATGCCTTTAAAATAGCCTATGTATGAAAATCATGCCCTTTCCTGTACAGACATTTTTCATAAATGACCTTGTCTTTCATCTCGTGGTTATTTAAGAAAACATACATGTAGAGTGACAGCAGTGTCTGTCTAAACTGGCTATTCAAACTACCAGAAAAAGCTTTAATGCTTGGGAAGTCTGTTTTCTTAACCACTGCAGGTAGCTTCCAGGAATTTTGATATGCATCTTTGAAATGTTGCCTGTATCATCCACTGCAGTTGTTAAAATAAGCATTAATGTGTTTTATTAAATATTCAATATTCAGTGGAAATCTGTGGAGGAAGATTCTGATCACAATGCCATCAAAAGCAAAACTGTCACCAATGTCAGTGTGTTCAACGCTTGACCCAGGTGTTTTCAAAAAAAGAAAGAAATTGGAAGCTGAGAATGTGATGGATGATGTGACAACAGTTGCTTAAGTGACAATAATTACTTTCCAGCATGGAACACTTAAAAAAAGATTGCTACCCAATGCTCTGATCAAGCAAAGCACTTAAGCTTGAGCATAACTGTAATTATGTGATTAGTCTTGTTAAAGTTCTGTGCTCAAAATTAGGCATATGCAAAAATGCTTTCTATTATTTGGACCAAAGAGTAGGACCCTGATTTAGGATTTAGTGAAGCAAGTGCTTAAGTACTTTCCTGATTAACATTATAATAATACTCAGGTATTATTAAAACAATCCTGGGCTTTGGCAGCAGAAAAAAAGAAATTAGATTACAGAATTAGTTCTTCTATCCAATGCACAGTAGAACGATTGATTCAGAAGAAATACGAAACAAAGGCTCGGTGGCAGTCCATGAGACCCAGGCATTTGCTTGAGTGATTTTTAGAGTGATCCTCTTGCATACTGGGAGCAGGATCATGAGAGAGGGGCATGGTAGGGACAATATAGGAACATGGCACATTTGGAGAACAGTTAAGAAAGAATAATAACAGGGTTTGTAATTCTCAGCTGTCTAATGACATTCATAAAAGTCTACACTGCAGAAATTCTGTAATGATATATAGAAAGAAATTTGAAATTTCTAGCAACTCCTGGAGAAGGAAGAAGCTAATGTTGTACCATTCATCATTACCTATCACAAGGCGAAATAAACTTTATGCTGCATTTACCCATTGACGGCCGGGGCTGACTGGTCTGTGTGCAGTGCAGTGCTGTGCTCTACACGCCTCTCGTCTCGGGATATATGAGTGTTAGATATTGCCAGCTGAGCTGGCACGCTAAAAACACTCAATACTTTGGAGTTCATTTATTCTCAGGAGTTTAGATTCAGCTTAGGATAATTTTACGTCTGTATGTTGTGTACGTTTAATTGTCGTTATGTGTTTACTAGAACAATCTCTAATCACAAATGGATGCTATTTACCAAAAGAAGTAAAGCAACCTGTTCCAGAATGTAATTGATTTTAGAACTGATACATTTGCCTGGAGCTCTTCACCCAATCAATTTGATTTTATAGGTCTGTCATTTCTTGTTAAGAGGCAGGAGATTTCAAGTGTCAGTACGAGAATGAAGTTGCATGACTAGGTGCCCAATAAATGCCCTGTCAAAAATCTGTGTGCTTAGAGTTGTGTTCTCATGTTGATCTGCAGCATGTTGTGACTGTAACTTCCATCAATTCTAATATGGTTATGCACATAAATACCAAACCTCTAAGGTGGGAATTTTGTATTTACTGTTTAAGAGCAGTATGTCATGTTGTTCACACTTTAATCTCGTCTTCTCCCACTGTGATAATGTGGCTGCTGAGACTGTTGCCCTACTTGGAACAAATGTTAGTCTTTCCTATGAGATTGAGTCTAAATTTATAGTCTTCATGGAGATGGCAACCAAGTGAAGAGCTGTGCCCTTCTCTCCTTGTGCCTCTTCAGGCAGATGGCTTTGAGATGTCCTCAGTTCCTCCTTCTCCCACTGACAGGGGAGATAAACCTGCAGTGAAAATAGTGGGCTAGTACATAGTTTGGCTACAGCTTTCCTGTAGGACATTCATCCCTCATTTTTCTTTGCCTTTGTCCCTGGATCTGTGAGATGACTGAAATATTTTTATTTCCGCATCCCTTATCTGTCTTGCCAACTGTTTGCTGATTCTTAAGCCTGGTTATGAGCACTCTGTGTTTTTAACCAGGCTGCAGAACAATAGCCACAGGTCTTAGATAAAGTCTCTCTGCACTGTTGTAATACAAGCAAAGACAATAAAGGGAAATTGTTATTTAATATGCACTAAAATACTGTGTTTGCCATCCACAGAACTATCCTAATAAAACAGTACTATGGATTTAACACTAGTAAAAAAGCAAGAGACAATATTGATGTTAAGTGTTTACTTTTAAGAGCAAAGGGTCCAGAGAGCTGTCCCTGCATTAAACCCATTCTTTGTGATGTTCCTTTTATCTCTCCTCATCGTTTCTCTCTGTTCCAGCCTGTCAGTGGTGTCACTAGATGTAGTCAAGGCTAATTCAGAGACCACTCCACAGTGAGATACATAGGAGCAGTGGACCTCTGCATTTGAATTTACGTACAGACTAGTAAACAAAACAGTGCCAGAGCATGGACCAGGGCACTGTTTTTCAATTGTACACACGCTTACAGTGTTAGAAAGTCTCTTATGTGGGTTTGACCAACTTCTAGTAGTACTCCCCAAGGAAATCCTTCAAGCACCTTCTGGATTAGCATGGAGCAGGGATGATTTTTGGATGGTAAGGGCTGGTAAGATGTGGCTGTCTCCACGGTGTTTAGGTCATGCCTTCCTTCTAGTTGCTGTTGTGTCCCAAGTGCTCCTGGGAGGAGGTAGGGTGCTCCTCCTTCCCCATGGGCAGCTCTGAGAGATGATGCATGGTTTGCACATGAAGGAACACACTGTAACTATAGTGATTAACAAATTTTACTCTTCAGACCAATATTCCTGTGATGGGGGACACACTTGGTTTGCTAAAGGCTAGAGCTCCTAGCATACAAAAGCTGCATCTTCATGAAAGTTAGGTCAAGATGAGCCCTTGGACCTGGCAGGGTGTTGAGCCTGCTGGCTGTATCCCAGCTCTTTCTGCCCCTGCAAGATAAGAAAGGTGTTCTTTTGGCTGACCCATTTTAATACTCACATGGTAGATATAAGCAGATCATATAAAACTGCCAGAAGAGAGTGTAAGTCGTAGCCTTTGCTGTTCAATGCTGGCTAAAGACTATGTATGTCCTTAAATAGTTTAGCAGCTTCCACGGATTTGCTGAAAAGTACTTAGAATAAAGCAGTTTATTTTCTAGGACAGGACATCTTAAAATTCAGTTGCTTACTTTCAGCTTTTCCAAGCAGAATTGGTGCCAGCTGATCCAGTTGTTTGTGGAGAGGTGGCTACTGCAATTTATGCCTGACTAAGTGCTAAACAATATGAATTCAGCCAGTGGGAAAGCATTTGCTTGCAAGGCATCAGGAAAAAGAGCTGTAATACTGTGGTCCAATGGTCTGGTGTTTAGCTGGGCCTTGTAATAAGCCTGTTATCAAAGTCAGACAGGATTTTGCAGGCAAAGGGACGGTGCAGTGAGCAACTTATCTCTGTTCTTTGCCAACATCTAGATGATTGAAATGATTCGATCTGTACCTGTTATTTGGAATAATGGGGATGAGGTCGCTATAATAGATCGTAGTTATAGAATCAATTTCCTCCACTTTGAAAGTGAAATCTTGTATTTTACTGCACCATGTGTATACATACCTCCTTTATTTGTATAGCAACAGAGAGCTGTTATGTCCAGAGAGTGAGCTGTTCATTGATGTTGTCTTCTGGCATCTATCTCCAACCTCCTCCTGTATGGCTGCCAAGCAGGTTCTCCATCTATCTCATCCCATCCTCAAGGGTGCCCAGGACAACCTCTTCATGGCAGTATTTAAGGCTTAGTGTAAGGCATTTCTTATGGGGCATCCTCTGCTGTCTCATCTGCTGATTAACTTGCTAGAGAGAGTGAGAGAAAAGTGTGCGGTCTTTGAAAAGGTTGTCTGCACCCTTGTCAGTGTATTTTATAGCCTCCTGTTAGGGTATGCATCCTCCCACACTTGGGCACTTATAAATGAATAAATTCTAAGAAAACTTCTTGCTGCAGTTTCTCAGTTTGCCTGGCAGGCTGCCAGCCCTTCCCATTACCAGCAGCAGGAGGCACCTGCAGCAGCTGCCAAGAAGCTGAAAGTAAAAAGAGAAATGCAAGAATTTTTAACTAATAATATATCCAGGCCCAATACGAAAAGTTAGCTAAGTACAATGTCTTTTAGAAAATATCCCTGTGATGGGAAGGCACAAAGGAAAGTATGTTTTAACTGAGAAAGCAATACTCTCCCACTTCATGTTAGTAATATTTAGTGATGGAGTCTCAGAGTAATAGATCACCCTAGTTTGCCTAGCTAAATAAATACATTATGAAATACATTTGCTCTTAGTAGTTTGTGTGTGCTATGCTAAATGACAGTTTATCTTGCTTCTACTTGTGCTTCTACAGAAACAAACAAGCTGTCACTACAGCTTTACTTTGTGCATACTCGCAATTACTTGCTAAATAAAAATTTAGATTTGCCTATTCCTCTATAGCAAGAATTACCCATGAAAGTGGCAAAAACTTTCTCTTTTATGCAAATCTCAAGGGACTTCTGCAACTCCTTTTTTCCCTAGTAAATATTCGTAAATGAAGGTAATTGTCTCTCATGGTAGAAGTGTTGGGGAAAAACAGCATAACACAGGCTTATAATATTTTTACTGTCTTCCTTTTGTTTTAAATAATTCTCGAGTTTTGGTGCCTGGAAACTTTTATCACCATCTCTGTCATGGTTTGACTGCTGGCAGACAAACAGAAATTCTCTCCCAATATTTAATCTTTTCGTCTCTTCTATTTAATCTCACTTTGCATTTTTGATGAGGATGAACTTTGAGTCGCCTGGCCTATTCCCTCATACCGTCTTGGCTTGTTTCTTAATTATTCAGTATTAGCAGAGGGATTCTTCCCCTGCCTCACCCTTCCACTTTCCACATCTCTCAGTGTTCTGGGTTTTATTCTGTATTTGGTGTCTTTAGCACTGGTATATACAGGGAGATATATGACTGTCTGATACACGTATCACAGACAGGAAATAGAGCCTGTGCCTGTATATCACTACAGGTTTGTAGTCCCTTGTTGAGAGTCTTCTACAAGCACTTGAGATGCTGCTCAGGACCTTAAAAATCATGTCCTCTAAAGGCGTATGAATGCAAGCACATAAAACTAATCTGATTTAAAACGTAATCAACGAGATTAATGTGAAGACATTCTCATAACGAACTCTGTGGAATGGAGCTGGATAAACCCTTGTAAATGTACCTGATTTTCACTTGTGTCTCTGCTAAAACAGCAGTCTTTCTGTGTTCCTCGTGCCATATCTGTATTTTCTTTCGTCCTGTCCTTAGTGCTGTCAGAGTCTGCCTTCACATGGGACCTTGGGATTGTCAGACACTGTGGTGTAATTTGCAGTCATGATGAATGCAGGGCCAAAATTACCAACAGCATTCCTAAAAGCTCCTAATTTTGTTTGTTTAAAAAAGCCTGGGGAAATGATCCATTAGTATAGCACCTCGGCTTCTACTGCAGTGCTATAGACTTTGTAAATTGTGGTTAACTAGGGAAAGGGCGTTTTTACTGAAATGCATGTATTTTCAAAACAGTTTAAGCAGAGCACTTAAATTAAATGCTAACTTTTGTTTAAGAGCTTGATTACTGAATAGTTAGCCATGTTTTTTTAATTAAGTTACTATTTCTTTCTTTCATGAAGTCACAGATTGCCTTGTTCCTCATGTTGAAGATGCAGAGATTCATAACAAGACATACAGGACTGGCGATAAGTTAATAATCAGCTGTCATGAAGGATTCCAGATCCGTTACCCTGACTTAGACAACATGGTTTCCATATGTCAAGACGATGGAACATGGGATAACCTACCTTTATGTCAAGGTTTAGTACTCCAGCACGTCCTGTTTTATAGCTCATGCATCTTGTGATAGTTTGCCAATATTTTTTCCTACAGTTGTAAGAATGTCAGTGATCTGATAAGCTCCACAGTGCAGTATTTGAATATTGCTGCTGCTAAGATTTTTTGGATTTCTCCTCCCCGTTGCTCACTGCAGGAAAGAAGATGCCGCTTTCTGAACATATCCATACTTAAAATACTGCTTTAAATATTGCTTTTTGTTTGTGAGTCTAAACTCTGACACAGATACATTGCGTTAAAAAGAAAAAAACAACCAGGGTAATCAGTCAGAAGTTCAGCAAAAGATCTGATGGGCAACTGACATTTTTTCACTAATTAACTTGTGGAAAGATTTAAGCTTCTAACTGCAGTTTATCTTTCTTTGCCTTGTGCAGAGGGCAGGGGTAGAGGAAGGAGGCTGGAACCTGTTCTTCTGTCAGAGTTTTCAGCAGAATTGTTGATTAAGGTTCACAGTCCATTAAACCTGTAGGTATTGACTGAAAATTCAGGGTGTGCACAGGAATGATTTTGGCCAGAAAAACCACTAGCTATAGAACTAATAGTATGAGCAGCATGGGATCCCAGCCCAGCTTAGACTGTGAGAAATGACTAGAGGTAAGCCAGCTTTAGTGAATGGAAATTCAATAACCCTAGGCTCCTTTTACCTTCACATTTCTAATACGCAACATGTTAGTACCACTGACTTGGTTTTAACCAGTTCACATCTTGGTAACAAGCTTGGCCCACTGAACAGCACTGTGAGGTTTTAACTGTCTCTGCTGAGGAGAAAACTGGGTTAGTCTTAACTTTCCTGAAACCCATATGTCAGCTCCTAAAGCTAACAGTTCTCTGGCACTTAATTACACTGTCCCATCAATTTGCAGAGTGAGGGCAGGCAGTCAGGGGAACTGGGACCCTTCTCAGGAGTGACAGCACATCAGACTGTCCCCCAAGGTCCTGTCTTAGACTATGGCAGAAATTTAGGCATATTACCAGGATAGCTCAGTGTTTTAGATGCACACGTTGTATCTGAATAGTGCTAACAGCAGAGGAGAATTTTCATGGAACTGTAGAAAAGTGGACACCGGTTTTGGGGTGTCTTGCCAGCAATGGCATCACGTGTCGCAGTATGAAGTGTACGGCCCGTGTTTGAGAGTGAGTGCACCTCGCATCTAATTAAAGTAGATTAAGTCTGTTAGGGTTAGGAAGACTGAAAAGACTTATTTGCAGGTACTGTATTTGCCAAAGGTCCAGGTGGAAACTTTGAGACAGACAGTATTAACTGCATAAGCAGAAGATCCCCAAGTACCCCTTGGCTTGTTGCTTTCTGCTTGTATTTATACTGTGAAACACAGTCAACTGTTCCTACTCAACATTTGATATTAACTGCTTTTCAAAATAAAAGCAGTGCTAATAAAAGCTAAGAAATCAATTGCACAAGACCCATGTGCTGTGATTACCGGACAGGCAGAGAATAGACAATTCAGATTCAAGTATCTGAAATGTTTTGCCAAATTCTTGCTGCAGAATTGTCCCCAGAATTTTTATTTTGCTATGTCAAGCAGTAATAAGATCAAAGCCACTTGTCTACTTGCACTAGGTAACCTGTCAATTACATTTCTATGGCCCTTTGATTACAACAGGCAGGGGAGTCTTATGACACTAAGATGCCTTTTTTTTCCTGCCTGAGCAGTAATAAAGGCTTATAGACCGTATAAGAATCCAATCTCTATTTTTGCAATGAGATAATAAAATTAATTACTGATCTGGAATGATGTGAATTACTTGGCAAAAAAGAAGCCAAAATCAAGTTTTCAAGCAGCTTGAGTTGTTTGGAGACCTAGGAATTTTCACAAATGCTTGGCTGTCATACAAATTCAAATAAATCTCTGTCCCGCACTACAAGGAACATAATGAGCATTAAAATTCTGAGCCAGCAGGACAAAATTTTCCCTGATACAGTTCAGAGAAGAGTAAGCTTGGTCTTGCTCGGGCAGTCTGTGCTCTTTCTGTCCCACTGGAGGCTGCTTATGACATCCTGCTCAGCGGACTGCTCGGTTTGCAGGAATTGGTGTGTTATGTGTGGGGCATACCTGATCAGGGTACGAGCAGCAGCCCGTAGATAGGACACTTGAAGCTTTATTTGAGTAGGAACATAACCAGCCAGTAAAAAAGCAATCAAAACCTTTGCTCTGGTAGTACAGCATGCTGCAAAAAGCTTTCAGGCTTTTTGTGTTTTTTTTTCTTTTGGTTTCGTCCCTCTCCCTCAAAAGACCACTGCAAGGAAATGACTGCTTGAAATGCTATTGAGACTTTTTCTCAGTTCTCAGACTGATTTTATTTTCCCCCTCAGGCTTAAAATTAAGGGTGTCCTATGAACATCCTTCACAAATTCCGAGTAGTGGCAAGAGACCTATTTATGGATTGCCATAATGCAGCTTCCATTAGTCACATAACTTTAAAATGCTATTTTTCATTCCCTTATTACAAGTCATCTTTTCTCCACATTATTGCAAATTAAAAAATCAACAGTATTAAGTATTACCCAGAGGGTCATTTCTAAGGCCATGAGGAATGACACATTAAAAAGACATGCCATCTGTTAAATTCACTGCTCTCTCTTGCCCCAAATATGGCTGGTGATCATTTAACCATCACTGCTCGGTACCATCCATGATACAAATCCCTCAGAAGTAATTCCAGAAGTAGAACTGGAATGTAGTTTCTGTTCTGACTACATTTACAATTCCTGGTGATAACAGGTACCTTAATTTTTTGATAACCTAATCTGAGACCTGCTCCTAGGAAGTCATATTCCCTTAGACTTTCTCAAACTGGAATTTCAAAATCATTAGTTCTGCTTTCAAATCTTTTACAGTCGTGTGCACTTTGTCACAGGAGCAGTTTTAATATTTAAGACGGTTTACATGTCTGTCAGTCTTAGAGGAGGAATAAAACTTATGGTTTATATAAATGAAAATCTTTATTTATTAAAGATCCTACCTCAAAAAGAAATTGCCATCTGCGAAACTGGTGAATGTTTGTTAAACAAAATACTGCCAGTTTCAGTAAACCTTTCCTGGATTTTCCTGGGAGTGAATCCCACGCTAGCAAAGTGTGTGGGCTAAACAATAAAAGGGTTTGAAACAGGATAATGAGGCATATGTATCTGAGGGAGATTGTGCAGACGTGCCATTCATAGTGGAGAAGATGAAAAATATCGCACTCCTCGATTTAGAAGTTGTAACTGAGATGTGTGAAGATGACTGAGATAAGCACTTCATAATAAAAGAAACCTCCCTCTTCTTAATTTGCAGGTTGCCTGAGGCCACTGGTTCTTCCTCATAGTTACATTAACATATCTGAGTTCGAGGCCTCCTTCCCTGTAGGAACAGTGGTGTATTACCAGTGCTTTCCTGGATATAAACTAGAAGGGGCAGAGATCCTTGAGTGCATGTATAACCTTATCTGGTCAGATAGCCCACCTAGGTGCCTTGATGTGGAAGGTAAATGTCTTCTTGTTTGTTTATGTTTCAATTTTGCAAAACCCGCATGCTCTATATGATTTTAACTCGGGGCTCTAACCATGGTTCCACTATATATGATGTTCTCACTGGCTATGCAGAGCCTGTCTGGTTTTTGTTGCGTGCAACCTACCGTGGTTCACGGCACCATCAGCTCTCGGTGTTCCCTAACTAATGCTTGCTCCCTCAGTGTCCAAAGGGCAAGAGGGAAAGCTCCTAATGATGATTGCTTTGCCCTTCAAATGTAAATTCTTCGCTGCCTTTCTAATCAAAATACTGAAGGAGTTAGGGAATTCACATTCCTGTGCAGATGGTCAGAATTCCTGTACATATGGATATATTTCCGTGATAAACTAAAAAATACTGCATAGAAACTCTCCGTTTGGGCTGTGCCAACTGCAAACATTATTCAGTGCTACACGATGCTGCGCAATGTTGTCTCTCATAGTAGCTAACCTTAAAGAAGAATTGGCAACTAAAATGATTGAGCTAATTTATTGATTAGGAACATAAAGACCATTCAGTGTGAAACAGAGGTAAATCGTACCAAGCCAAATGGAATAATCTGTGACTAAACCTGCAGTGCTGGAATGGAGGATATTGTAGTACATTTGTACTTGCATCCCGTACATTTGGAGCAGAGATACCGAATCAACTGCTCTATACATTGTCAAAACTGCGTGAACTACCCTCCTCCATCTTCATACCGCATCTTGAATGAAACATCCTAGGGAGTCATCAGAATCCAAATGCATCCTTTGCATTTCATTCCCCTAAAAGGACTACGTTTTTGTTCTATTTCAAGCCTGTAGGAAGCTATCTATATGTAGAATTCAGCTAAAAGCAATTACAGGATTTCATATGTGATGCTTATGTCACTGAATTAAATGCTAAGCATTCTGGAAGTGCAAAAATTTGCCAAAAGCTTTAACAAAGTGATACGCTGCACAAAAATAATTAAATGATCCTTATTTTTAACTTATAATTCAAGTTCCAAAATACAAAAATGCCTTTGCAATTTTGGAATGGCAAAACAAGATGGTTTTTTTCATTTATTTAACACACCATAAAAGATTAATCCGCAATCAGCTCTATGTAAGCCTTTTTTTGGAAGGCTTGTCTGTTGTTGTTTATAGCATGGAAAATACATTAAAAAATCAGAACGGCCCTGTTAGGCTTAATCCAAACAATACAGCTGATTTGATAAAAATGACAGTTCTTCAGTTAGGAAGGTAAGAGTATTAAAATACAGAAACTCAGGTGTTATAAAGCAGAAAATGTTCTGTCTTACCCTCACTTAATACAGGTGAGCATTCCACATCCTGTCAAAATACCGAAGAAAACTCATGTCCTCATTGTTTATTGCTTGTATTATAAAGTCATGAGAGGCTCTTTTTCTTGATAATTAAAAACATCAGATAAGAACTGCTGCCCTAACAAGTTCTACATTTTAAATAACATGTCAGAAGTCATTCATCCCCACTCAACTATGATGCTCTGTGATGGGGGGATTGGTGTGTGCCAGACGCTGGGCCAGGGCCATCTAGGATGCTTCCTGAGTTTTGGTTTTGATTCAGCCTCCCTCTGTCTTTAAATGTCAAAACTTTCCGTGGTGATTCCTTGTTGGCATCCCGTCAGTGTGTGCATTGAGTGAACCACAGGAGACTAAAGTCTAGAGCATAAGACTTGCAAGAGCTGGTTCTGCTCAGCTTTGGGGCAGAATAGAAAGCAGCATCACTAAAAGGTCACCCCTGACAACTCCCTTTGGGAATTCTTCTGTAGGGCTGCTCAGAAGGTATGTAGCAAATTTCAAAATTAAATCCAGATAGGGTAAATCAGCTTGAGATGTTTTTTCAAGTGATTTATGCAAGGAGTGCTAGTCTCCAGGAATCTTGTTACAGTCCACTACTCTTAATTAGCGGACCAAACTCCTTCCCTGCATATTTTTTATTCTGCACCTTGCATTCCAATGTCAAGCTCATTTTTCAGCATTCCTTTTATGTGTGCAGTGTAATCTCGCCAAGCAGTATTTTTCACAGAGGAAATCTGCAAATAACAAACTAATTCCATTTATTTCTTTCCATGTTCAACTAAAAGTGTATTGTAATGACATTTCCTGCTCAGTATTTTAATATGGTAATGATTAAAAGCAAATGACTGTTAGGAAGCTATTGCTAACCATTTTAGAGCTTTTATTCTCCTATAAGCAATGCTGCTTACAGCTTTCTCACTCAGATATATGTTCTTCTTGAAGGTTCTACAGAAGGGATTTCTTAAATTTGTGTGTAGTCACAAAAAATACTGTATGTCAATCTCGTGAATTTTTCCCTCTTAGTTAGACCAAATAAATTCAGCATGAAGGGTTTGTAGCTCCATTTAAATGAGCGGTTACACCAGGGACCACTCAGCTCCTGTCATACAGCAGGCTTTCTAATGCTTTCCAGTCTTATCCTCAGTATTGCCAAGCACAGAGCTTCCAACCAGCTCCGTGGTGAGAGACTAATTTTTGCTGATGGGGAAGAAGATTTTTTTCTGATCGATAAAATCAGTGTTGCTTTAGTCACAGCAGTGCGTATAGACACTGTGTCACCCGGTATTGAAGTGCAGCCAACAGTGCGGAGCTGTGTCCTGGCTGCTCGGAAACAGCTGTTTGCATCCGACCACGGTGGTGGTTTATGGCTCAGGCAAATAAGGATGCCTTCAGCTCACGTTGCCAAGTGTTCGCTGGTACCTTTAAACGCTTGTACCTTTGCCAAATTTAAAACAATTTGGTTTGGTTTTCGAGTGTCTGCCTCAAGCAGAATCGCTTGGGCGACTTCAGTTGAAACGGTTCAGCTGTATCAGAGGATGGCAGTGAAGGAAACGGTGCTGTTTTACCAGTGCAAGACAATTTTGCAGTCATTTAGGGGATAAGATGAAGCATCTTAGCACTGAATCTTCTTCTTCTGTAACTTTCCTAATTTCTTCTCTTTCTGGTGGAATTCCATAATTATGCAGAAACTTTTTAAACTTTCTTTTGTACTGAAACTCAGTAGATGCTTCCAAGAATTATAAAAATCAAAGGAAAATGGTTTGGTTTTTTTTTATTATTTATATGATTTTTAAATTACCAGTTTGAGGCTAATCATCCGTCTGGAGAAATTGATGTAAGTTAGTTATTGCCTTCTGTAAAATCTGACATGCAAAACATGGGTGCAAAATCAATGGAATTGAAGAATACCACGTGGGGTATAAAAACAAATTGTAAAATAAATCAAATGTCTTCCAAAAACATTGGAGGAGAGCAAACACTTGAAAGCATACCTGCATGGAACTTGGTCAAATGAAACATTTAAAACGAGGAAGTGTTTTTAATATGATACTAAAAGGTGAATAAAGATGTTACATGGGATTTGGAGAAATTAGAAAACAAACAAACAAAAAAAAAACCCTTGGCCGTGAGTACTTTGGGAACGTGATCTGCATATGATTACACACTTTGCCATCTGGACTCTGAATTTTAATTTTTCATGTCCTTTGGAAGACTTCCAAGAAAATGTAAGGAATAGCTCTTATAAAAACTGGGTGGGAAGCAGGCAAGGAGAAGTAAGGCTGGAAGAATTTGATTATCATGCTAGAAAATAAAGAAGTTGTATGGATAGCATCATTGGGAATTCCCTGCTTTGTATTTAAAAGGGAAAACAGGTTGATTCAATTTGCAAACAATGGACATGATCCTATTATCTGGAATGTCTTGTTTCAGCATCATCCCAGCTGAGCAGATAAGCCAGTCCTGCAGGAAATCAAATATATTGCAATATCATAACTTCATTCTACGTGCTGGGACCAGCAGATTCTCTAGCTTAGGTTAAACTTGAAAGAATGTTAAATACAAAATATTTCAAATTTTTGTAGGTAGATTCAAAATTAAAATGAAACAGACATGAGGAATAGACTTCAAAGGGGAGACTCAATGAATAGAACAGAGGAAAAACAGAGAAGAAAACTGAAGGCATTGCAGAACTCTCGAATATAAAATTACCTCATTGTGAGGGGAGATGAAAAGATACAATGCTAAGCAACCATAAATTACAGAAAGGATCCCGAAAATATTTAGGAACTATGGAAGAAAGATGGGAGAAGGAAGAAAGATAGAAGAAGGAAGGAATTACGAAAATTACACAACAAAGCGAGAAAAATTTCAAGGGAACCAACAGCCCCAGTACCTGGAGCACCAGGAAATTTCTGGAGAATAAAAGGGGGTTAGTCATGTGAAAATCAAAACCAACAAAGTATGCTACAAATAAAAAATGTGTTCTGGAAAAAAAGGTAAGAATACAGAACAGAGCTTTAAAATTTTACTTCTCTTAAACTTGTGGACAGACACTCATAGAGAGGGGCTGATAATTCTGACAGAGCCTAGGAAGCGAAGAGCATAAAAGAGGAGGGTGATATTGCTGATGAAATGCTATAGCCCCTTAATAGCTCAAAACAAAGTAGCTGAAACTTTGTAACCAATTACATGCAGGACAGTGTGAAGGAAAGCTTTAAAAATCTTCATTCTAACAATTGCTAATGCCATGAAGAGTGATTGACACTGAGCTACATGTTTGATAAACTAGGCCCTTACATTCTTTTAAATTCTTGATGGAACATAAAGCTACACACTGAGGAAAAAAAGATGGAAGTCATGCTGTAATCAGTTATGTTCAGGAGATAGAATAAAGTAAGCAATCCTAAGCTTGAGATATTGTACATCGGTACAAACGGATTTCTCTCTGTGTTTCTTTGTTGACATTGAGAAGGCTTTAGATAAATTCCGACCTGGCAGACTGATGTGTATCCTCAGGGAAGATAATGTTGATGCAGCAGATCTCCAACAGATAAAAGTCCTGTAAAGGGAGCAGAGGGCAGCAATACAAGCAAGTTATGAAACACTGTGGTATTAAGAAATTAAGTGAGGTAGATACCAGGATTCTGTTTTATGTTTACACCTGCTCAGCTTGAAAGGCAGGAGGGAGAATAAGTTAAATATTGCTCTAGTGCCAAAGAGTTCATCCATGTTAACTGAGCTAATGTTAACACCAGATGTATTGATAGCCTTGTTTTTAATAGCTCTGACTACAGTGGTGTTTCAGAATATAATCACTTCCTACAGCAATACTTGTTGCAACTCAGGAACTACAACCAGCAGTAAATGCTCAAAAAGCAGCAGACATCTATATTTCCAAGCACCTTTACCAGGTCAGCACCTTTATGTCAGTGACGCCTTTAGCCTGATGCCCAAAGGATAAAACAGGCTGATGATGTTGCACCCTGGGGGTGCTCAAGTCATAGAAAGCAAGTGTAACGAAGTTTAGAAAGATAGTTTTCTTTAGAAAAAAGTTGTTCAGTAATTCTACATGCTTTTGCAGTGTAGACAGTTAATTCACTTGTCACCCAGGAGTGCAGAAATTATACTTATCGAACCACCCTGTATGAGTATGGAAGTTGACCACTTTAACTCGGAATGTCTGGATTTTTGTGCTGTTGGAAAAGGCCGAACTTCATCTGTACACTTTTATCCACAGTTGAAGAGGTGTGGAAAAGAATTGAATTCAGAAGGAACACAGAGACATGAAATAATAGACAGAGAAATCGTGTTGTTCTGTGGACTTACTGCTTAGTAAATATCCAATCTCTTTACTCCAGCAGGGGTATACCAAAGCGAAACACAAAGAAAACCAGACCACAGTTTGAGACAGAATGGATATATAACAAAGTGGGCTTTTTTCAGCTCTTGTTCTGAGAGATAGGGGGTTTAGAGAACAGTCTCCAAGTTGAAGACATTCTTTGAAGATAAATAGCATTATATTTCTAAATGGCTGCTCCTTTTTTGCATTGCAGAAATCTTCTTTGATCTTGGGAGGGATTGAAATAGATGCCTTCTTCACTGTTCATAGTTTTTCAAGAAAGCAACAGAACAACATCTTGTAATCTGTTTCTTTTATGTCTTCTGTTTCTGCTTGATGCACAGGACTGTCACAGTAAATCATGGTTTTACACCTGCTCTATCACCTCTTACCTTTCAGAAACTTCTTAGCATTTCCAGAATCAGCCAGACATCCCAACTTTTTTATGGAGCCATAATTTCTGCCCTGAAGTTCCACATTAGCTGCCAGATGTGTGTAGTGTTTTCTCCATGGTGCTTTAAATATGTGGCAGATTAGGTGGGAGAAAGCATACAGAATTTCTCCCTGAGGGTTGTTTTATAATATTGATCTTTAGTATCTGGTAAGACTCCTTGGAATGGAAAAGAACACTACATTGTCTACCTTGAAATCAAGCATATATGTGCTTTATGGACACGGTCATTAAATTTGGCAATCACAGAACGTCTTCCACAAATGGAGGGAACTGTAGCTGTGGACTCTGTGCATCAGGAAGTCTACTTGCTGTGTAGTTTGTTGTTTCCAGAGATAAAAACCAGTATTTAAGGGGAGGCAGTTTCACCAATCAGTGTAGGCAGGCACTTGAGAACTAAAGATAAATCAGAGAAACTGATACTCTTCCACGTCTTCCTACTCCTGTAAGCTGGTTTGTGAAATTACAGTGCTAGGATCACCTGCTGGGAATGGGACCTTGTGCTTTTCCTTATTCCAGGAGGTACAGCTTGCTTTTATCAGCCTTCAGCTAAGGCCTGGAATACAAACTTGCCTATTCCAGCATGCCTTCTCTCCGTCAAGCTCCAGGGATTCTTGCTTAGGAAAAAAGAAGAAAAAGCTAGTCAAATAAGAGGGATTAAAGTAACATAAAAGCTCTGATATGTCCAGCTCACAGTGAGCACTGGCTTCTTTGGATATCCCTGACAGATGCCTTTATCTGTCTGGTTTTCTTAGCCAGCTTTCTGACAGCTCACTCTCTGTCTCCTCCATCTCCATTCTACTTCTAAGCACTTTGACCTTTTCCAGACCTGAGGTTATCCTGTGATGTCTGTCAAACACCCAAGCCTTGACTTATTTTGGAGTTCTGTAATTTCTTCCTGCAAAATGTCTGTATAGTCTCCAGCATCTGCTTCTCAGAGTCCTAAAAAAACCATTACTGATCATAAAGTCAACCACTCATGAGAAAAGGAAGAAACAAAACTAGAAGCAAGTGATGAAGAAAGCTAAAACGATCTGCTATAAATGAGACCATAGTGCTCCAAGCACTCATAGGTGAATAACGAGTATAAATATTTCTGGAATTAAAATTATGGGCCTATTGCTAAAAGAAGTCCTAGCTCTCTAACTGCAAACTTGTCATAATGAAACTGGCACTGTTTAACTTATAATTTATAGGAAAAAGATCACTTGGGTTGTGTTTCATCCTGTATCTGTTGTGAAATCCGTTTGAAACTAAAGACTTTTTCATGGATACCAATGTTTCACAGGTTACTATGCTGGAATAGCAGATTTATTGAGGATGAGTGTGAATTTGGCATGATGCTCCTGTAGGAGCTCAGCTGACTGGAACTGCAAAATGTGCTCTGTAATTTGCAATTCCTGTAACAAGGAAGTTCTGTGTACAATAAGCGATTGCAAATCACCTCCTGTTTCCATTTAGTAATCAGCTAATGTTAAATTATTATTAAAATATGTTTGAAACTACTTTTAGACTGTTTCATTTGGGCTCATACAGGTGGTTTCAATGATAGCAATTCTCAGCAAGATAGTGTTTGTCAAAGCTAGACCAGAGAAGCCGTTTTTCATTTAAAACTTAATTATTCAATTCATTTTGCACTTTGTAGAAGGTGAAAAGTTCTCACTGTGTGCACATTGAAAGGCTGACCTCACTATTGTAGCTGGTACAGAATTACCCAGGAATGACTGTCCAGGGGTGCATCAAGCAGTCTGGAGACCTGGGGTATGTTCCTGGCTGCTGGAATATCAACTTGCTGAATGGCCAAGAAGAAATTGCTTGTCTGTTAGGTGTCTTTTCAGAAGAAAACGTATAAGTGGCATTTTGAAGGTTAAGTAATTGAGAAAGATTATGATTGAAATGAATTTGGGTATTATTGGCTAAGAATACAATATTTTTAATAATTCTTGCTGTAGGCTTTCAAGAAATAAATTTGCTGACAACTTCAGAGTTCAAAGTAAGCATCTTCTGTCTTCATTACTTTAAGTCATGTCTACTGTCAGGCTTAATAGGAGTTACCTTATATGAGTGCTCACTTAGTTGTTTCCACTAAACTTTTTGTTCTGTCATTACTCTTGGTGCTGTTGTTTTTCTATGGGAATGAATAATCAGAAAAGTTCCTCAAAGCATGTCTCCACTTTCAAAACACAATTTCAATGGCCTCCAGCTTTGTTCCAGTACAGCTATAAGATGCACAAAGTCTCCCTTCACAATGCTGGCAGCATTTGTTAGGATAGTATTAAGAGGATGTTTCACGATAAATGAAAAGTTGCTCTAGTAATGCTTCCTGTTCTGCTTACTTTCCCAAAGAGTGTCATTAGAAATTAAGTCTCATTAAGCAGCTGTTCTAGAATGAGATGTTTTGACAGGGCTTATTTTAAAGCAACTGGATTTGCTACTTCCTTTTGCAAACCTCTAAATTTCTGCTTCAAGCTTTCAATTGCATGTAAGCAGTTGAGTCCAGTAGTTTTTCTTCCATCCTACTTACAATACTGGACAATTTAATGGGAAGTTTTGTTTTGCAATTTTAGAATTAAAATACTTTTCATTTTGTACATTTGTATAAATTGAAGTCTAAGTATAGAATAGAAAAATCCTTTTTTTAATATTCAAAGTGCAGAAGTAATTTTCTTTGCTTCCTCTTCTTCCTGTTGGCCATCCACTCCCCATTTCCCCATGCGTTTCCCTATTTGATATTGCTCTAGAAATATCAATTTTTGTCTATCAGTTTTTGTATTGAGATCTTTTTGCCTAATAAATCAGTAAATTGTCTAAACAGCGCAGTGTCTTTTGGGTTTAAAAATCCCCAACTAACAGCTGTTCTGTTTTTGAACACCACTGATTTAATTCCTTTTTTTGTTTGTTGTTTTTTTCAATCTCGTAACTGTTAAGAAACAGTTTCATTTGTGAAAGAGACTAACATTTGTGTTCCACCAACTGAACATAACAGAAAGGCATCACATTCCCCTCCATACAGACTGCCTTATATCATATGATGTTATGTGTATGTGAGAGGCCAAGGAGCTTGAAACTGGGGCTCTGTACTGTGCAGGTGTGATTCCTGTGCTCATAATACCTGTGGAAATGGCCAGGTCCGACAGGTGAACTGGACAGGAATTCTTGAGGCATATGAGAGAATGGCTTCTCAGTTGATTATTTATTTTTATTCTTGAAGGTCTGAAGGGGCATGACACTGAAGTAACCAGGGAACCAAGTTTTATTAGTACAGTATTCATAAAAAAACCAGGAAAAGAAAGAAACATAATCTTCGTCTTCTCTGTTCCTGTAAAAAAAAAAAAAAAAGAATTTTCAGATCCTACATATGCAAGCATGTGTTTGCAAGAATTGGATATGGAAAAGGATCCTTCCTTAGGCCCCAGAAGCCAGCCAGTAAAGCTTCAGGTAGGGACCAGGCCACCCTAGATGGGAAGGGTCAGACCCACTGGGATATATACAGCTGTGGTCTCATGGAGTAAATGACAGCTTGAATTAAACATTAGTTGGAACGCAGTAGCCAGATGACAGTGACCAGATTTCTGGTGATAATTAGTGTACAGATATGTACAAGAACGACAAATGAGGGTCAGGAGAAGCTCTTGTTCTCTTCCAGTTTGTGAGCAAACCAGACAGTGTGTCCCACTCTCAGATTACTATCTGAGCAAGAGATACCAGCATTTTCCCCACATGCTGGCAGGAACTGGCAGGTTTTTATCTGTGTCTTTCTCATCAGGAAGTTTCATCTTAGTCTGTTCTCATTCTTTGCATGATTAGCAGACATTCACGATGTGTTTGGAAGGAGTGTTATTTTTTATTAGGTGCAAATATCTTTAATCCTGTCCATCCCTGTGTCAAACAGAAATAGCTGGTCTTGCACTGGCGTTTTCTGCTAACCCAGCTAACCAAGCAACTAATGTTCTACATGAAAGGTGAACTAGTAGCTTGAGAAAAAAAAACATACTACACAAAAAAATCAAAGGTGGAAAATAAGCTTCTTGCTTATTCCTACGCCTTTTGTTTATGAGTAAGTGACCTGTATTTTAGGGCATTTTTGCTTTTATTTTTTGGCTCACATACAAAAGTTGGGCAAAGCCTGAATAATTTACCACTTGTCTGCTTTGAGCAACGACTAAACCCACTCACTTGCCATTGAACTGATTGACTAAAAAAATGATTTTGAGCACTATGAATGTCTGTAACTCCACTGTGGTCTCTCCCCCAGGGGCTTTTAAAAAGTCATGTGATGTCTTTATTCTGTGCCATCGATGTGCTGATGCCAAAAAATCTTCCCTCCCTCCTGCAGTTTCAGTGTCAACATTTCAGAATTACTGCAGCATCCTTTGTGATGTGGAGTTTAAAAAGTTTCTTGACCATAATGGGGCGGAAAAAACTACTGGGTGAACCCAATTTATTTCTCCAGTGCCTAGGCAGTAAGCACCTACAGCCTGTGCCACCCTCGCTGGGCCCCTGGTCCAAGGGATGCAGCTCTTGCCCTGTGGAGACTGTGGTGGAGGGGACATGCCATGGAGCCGACCAGCCTCTGCCTTCTGCTCCAAGCCAGTATGCCACACTGTTTGTAAAGCAAGGCTCAACTTCCCAGGTTTTAAGCTCTTCCTGGTGGTTCTAATCCATCATTAAAATCAGTCAGAGCAGAAAGCCCACAGAGGATCTCAGAGGAGAGCCTTGAGCTCTAGCAGCTCCTAAGAGCAGGCAGGGAAGTCCACCAAATCAAATCAGGAATTCTTCCCTTCGAGTTACTCGAGTAACAGGACTTTTGAGCATCCAGCAAGAGATCTGTTTGCCCTATAAACACAATTGCTCTTTCTTTTTGATGAATGATTCAGCTTTTCAGCTGAGAATGCTGAGCTTGTTGTAAAAGTTCTTGTAAATCCCCTTACAGTCTGTGGCCAATTACTATACAATGACAGATCTGGAGGCACGGGATCACCTGCTGCAGAACCACCAGCAGACACAGTCTGAATTACGTCCATCCCTCTGACAATATCAAAAGTTAAGGACACAGACGTGGTCTTTTAATGTTGGTCATCAGAAGATCTTACTGGATCATCCACGCTCAATGTTGTAATTAGAGCATTGAAGTCTCAAAAGCCTTATAAAGTGAAGATGCTGAAAGCTGTCGGTAGTAATGATTTGATGTCATATTTAAGAACAGCACATAGGGCTTTTTTTTTTAAGCTGTGAGAACTTCCTGACGTAGAATTCCCTTGTTTCTATGATTATCTATTGTGCATACTGCTGTTGGCTTTGACAGCAAAAATGTACTTATCAGATACACTTTTGTTTTAATCAGTTTGTGGCTGTTTTCATTCTGTGAGTTTGATGCATTTGCCTGAAGTCCGTGGCCTGTAATTTCGAAATACAATTAGTGTTCATCACTAGGAATGCTAGAATTTTAACTTCCCTAGAAAACTTCAGTGGTATTAGGTTTGCTACCTGGGTCTTCCTCCATATTTGATCTGGCACATTCCTTTAATCTGTTAACCAGTACTGTGCACTGGCTTTCAGCATAAATAAAAGATCTGACCCTGTCAGGTGACTAGCTCTGCACTAAAAATCTTCTGTCATTGGGAGCCAAGAGCGTTCAGTGGCCCTCCAGAATTTCATAATCTTTCTTTTCTATGATCAAAACTAAGGCCACTTGCTGGCTGTTGTTCCACTGTTCAGCTTTTAGGGATCTTGGGTCTGGATGGCCATGGGAATGGAGTGAGCTGAGAAGAGGACTGAGTGCACGACTAACTGCCCACAGCTCATTGTGAGTTTGGTTTGGGTTATTTCTGGTGTATCTCATTTGACTTGATTTGGAAAAAAAGGCTTTGAGCCTGAGCATTACAGCTTGTACATGGGGGCCAGTTTGCCCATGGAAATTTTTAGGGATCCTGAAGCCGGATGAATATAAAGTTTACAGGAGGTGGTGAGGGATACCCTGAGTGAGTTAGAACCCTGACTCTTGACAGTCCAGTTGACCTAAGAATGAAGCACTGTTTCAATTGAGCTCAAAGCCCTCATTTTAAAACCTGTTCCATTCCATTTGCATCTGCTGGTTGCAAGTGTTTAATGCAGGAGCTGTTGGCAGGTATGACTGCTTAAAGCTTGACTCTAATTCATGACTAATGCTCAGCAGGGCCATAAAAAAACGTCTGCTGGAGTTCCCAGGCAGCACCAATATACGAACAATTCCCTTGAAATATGGATGTGTCAGTGGAAGGGGTGCCACTCTTTTTTAGTACTGGGGAAGTATCCTACACAAAGAGCGATGCTCTTGTTTTGGGGTTTTAAAAAATACATCTACATTTGCAAACAGACTGACAGGTCTGTATCTGGGTTGTCTCCCCTGTGTATTACTTTTAATCTGCTTGGAAATGTGTCGTTCCTGAGCTGATCCACATTGCTGGGGCACCAACCTTGAGGGATTTTTGATTCAGAAGGCTGTTTTGGCTCTCAGTGATATTAAGAGGTTAGGGATGATGTAGCAGGTACATTGCTGGAGGGGAAAATTAGTTTCTCTGAGTGTTGCTCTTTGTGACAAGGTGTGCTCTACTTGCTCATTGCTAGAAAGGTGCTGGGCATCTACACATCTCTCGAACATGGCTGTAGCTTGGCAAAATTCAGTAGCAAAGAAACTTAAATTGCTGTCTTCCTTTGTTTTCATGCTCTAGGCGTGGGTAATAAAACTATACCAGGTTTCCGTATGGCAGGCCAGAACCATGGCTTTTACTGATCGCTTTCTTTTTTAATAGATGAATGATCCAGACAAAAGGTGCTTTCCTACTATTTCAGTCTGACACCCTTGTCCTAGTCGTAAGAAAATTGTTTTCAGTCTTGAGTTGACTTCCCAGTAAAGCATTCCTCTTCCTTGTGGGCCCAGAGACTTTGGAAAGTATGCAGAGCATTGAGGATGTGAATTTTTATGTGAATTACTTGCTCTGATTTCAAGTTATTATTAAGCCTTGCCAGTGAAAATGCAAACAAAACCTTGTCTCCAGGGGATGGGGAATAGACATTGCTGCACATTGTAATCAGCCTCTCTTGAAGATTCATTTAATATCTTGTGTATTTTTTTATGAAATGCATTATTCATGTAACAAGATTCACAGAGAGAAGCAGCTGAATTGTAATTTCTGGGAAGATTCTTCTTCCAAGAGATGTCATTTTCATTATTTAAATCAATGCAGTAGGTCTTGTCTGCATGAGGGAGGCATGAAGTGAAGGGAACAGCCTGTAGATGGGGCACCGAGCCACTCAGCTACTGCCTCTGAAGGGATATAAAACAAGCCATCCAGTAATTTAAGCCCCTTTTGGGTCAGTATGTAGCCATTTGAAACATCATTACGCTTTGTAGGGTTTTTTTCCTCTGTGTTAGAAGCACTTAAGAAAACGGTAATCAACCAACACTTAGACCTTGGAAAAGTTTCCTCTCTTATAAAAATACTGCTTGCGAGCTGCTCTCCCCACTGCTGTTTTCTAGAGAGTGCTCCTTCAGTTCTCCACTGGGTCCATCGTCCTGAGCATGTGAGATTACACTGCTTTTCGTTTCGGGGCCTACATTAAAAGTCCCACATGTTTATATTGCAATTCTCTCTTATTTACCTAACCTTAAGTAAACCACTGTACTTAATTAACACAGGCTCAGCCTCTGTTTTATTTAAGACCTCACTCCACCAGTGGTCCCACTGAGATCAGTGGGGCTGTTCAGAAATAACAAAACATAAATGCCATCAGTAGAGTTTAAGCCCAGCTCAATAACATTACAGTGATACAGACTGTATATGCTTAAGCAACACTAGGTGCTTGAGCATCTCTTGCAACGCTGCTGATGGCAAACTTATTTTTAAAAGTCAGTATTTAGGAATTTAATTAGTGCATATAACCATTTAATTATGTTAATGAAACAAAAACCAGGATGTTACAGCTGAATTTGAGATGTGTTATAAGGAAAGTGATTCTCCTTATTTTGACTCTCTCCCTCCAACCCCATGTAGCCATCTGATGGGTATGTTTCACCTTTTGTCTTCCTCTCACCCTCCTCTTCCTACAGAGGATTGGAAGCTTCCCAAATCCCATCTCTCAGACCTTTAAACAAGCAGGTGACATCAGAGCTTTCTGGTGTCACTGAGAGCCGAAAGTGACCCCCTGGCACGTGTAGCTATGCAGGAGGCATGTGCATCCAACTGCTGGGCAGTTGTCCAGTACCACTGAGACAAACCCCAAACTGCAGGGAGCCTAAAGGGAGCCTGAGGTGTGCCTGGTGCGTTTTGACACACTAAAGCTACCCAGCCGTGGGTTACTGTCTTTAATTAATCAAATTAAAGACATATAATTAATGTCTTTCTCCTTTTCTCTTTGTTTGTTTGCCTAAGTTTGTCCACTACCTCCAATGGTGAGTCATGGAGACTACATCTGCCACCCGCGGCCTTGCGAGCGTTACAACCACGGGACGGTGGTGGAGTTTTACTGTGATCCTGGTTACACCCTCACCAACGACTACAAGTACATCACCTGCCAGTACGGAGAGTGGTTCCCCTCCTACCAAGTATACTGTGTCAAAACAGGTAAGGGATTTATAGTCTTGTAGTCCTGTCTTCTTGTAGTCCCTGTTTTTGGGAGCAAATTTGTAGGTCTGTAATGCCTAGTGAACTTCCTCTATTTCGTGGTTAAGGGATGAACATTGATTTTGAGGTGCTGTTAAATATGATACATTTCCAAGATACTGAATGATCCTAAAACATTTTGATTATTACCTCTTCAAGTGTGTTTTTAAGCATCTGGATATTTTTATATGTATGTAAACTAAGGTCATTATTGCATGTATAAAAAAACAGTCAAGGGGAAAAAGCAAGATACAGCCCCTGTGACAGCTTAATGTTAAGGCTGCTTTTGGTATATGGCATTGGGTTTATGTGTGTTTTTACAACATGCATAGAAAAAATGTCTTGTCCTAACTGGCACTTCTGAGTATTGTTGAAGTATTCATACAAAATAACAATGGTAACAATCGAGCACAACTCTTGTACTGTCTTTTTGTTACAGAACAAACCTGGCCAAATACACAGGAGACCCTCCTGACTACATGGAAAATAGTGGCGTTTACTGCTACCAGCGTTTTATTAGTACTGCTACTGGTTATTTTAGCCAGGATGTTCCAGACCAAATTTAAGACACATTTCCTTCCACGGTTTGTACTGTTTTTTTTTTCTTTTGAAGATTGATGGCCTTGATTCAGTTTTCACATTGAGCACTCTTTGCTGAAGAGATGGGAGCAGCTCACAAGCCTTGCAGATACTTTCTTCTGCTCTGAGCAGAAGTCTATGAATCATTGGTGTGGAAGGGCACCCCCAAAAACCTACAGTAGTCCTTTCTGCAACTAAGATAAAAGGCAGAGTTTGCCAGATTCATTTGGGGAGTAATTACAGCTCTGCTGCTGAGAATTGCTGCTTCTGCATGTAAAAATAGCTGACAATATTTTTAAATACTCATTTTCAGGTGCTGGGGGAATTAATTTTTTAACTACTGTAGACTTAGTAATGTAAGTTTTAAGAAAGAATTTCTTTTTTCTCTATGGACAAATTTATATTAAAAGTTTGCTTTACCTTCATTAGTGTTATTTTCATCATGATTCATAAATATCTCCTGCATCTTCTTCCATAAAATACCATTCAGCTATGAGCATTGGTCATTGATTCACATGGTATTCCTCATGAGTTAGGTAGGTATTACTGCCTTACATCTGGACGAACAAAGGCAGACATGCTGAGTTTTAGGCAAAGCTAAAACTGGATCAGGGGTTAGACGTGTTTCTTGTTTTCAGTCTCTTCAGTTCACTGCGGACTTTGACTTCTCTCCTACACTTGCTTTTTCTCATGTCTTTTTTCTACCACGAGCAGAAATGAGAGCTGAAAAAGTTGTATGTCTGTAAATATGTCCCCATGCCAATGCAGCAGAAAGGACTTTGTGTTCTTAATGTTAAATATATGCAGATTGTATAAGCAATGTGTAAATTTATATACATAGAAGTGTTAATATATGCAGTGTATGGGGAGTAGTATACAAATACCTGTGCATACTCCTGTATCACCAGGAAGATCTTAGGGTTAATGGGCTGCACTATGGATAGGTCTATAGTCTGTACTTATCTAGCTTATTGAAAGGCTTTCTGTCCTCTCCTTTGCAGATATTTTCATGTCTTAAAGGTACCTGGGACCAGTTCTTTCCTGCCAGGACCATACTGTGGTTTAATTGGCTACTAAACAGATCCTTCAGAGTTTAACAGAACTTCTCAATTAATAGAAATGTTTTACTTAAAAAAGAATACAGATTAATACTGGTTAAGGAAAGGAAGCCTCCATTCTTTGAAAGTAAGACCTGAGGGAGGCCACAAATCTGACCACCAAAGCCCTGTCATCCAGCAGTAGTCATCTCAGTGCCTGTTTACATGGGCTGTAAACACTTCTGTGCTCTAGCACACATCTTTCTGGGGGATTCAGACACTTTTGGCTGGTGAACTACATCTGTGATCTTATGTCCATGATACCTACTGTGCACAGCACAGCAAATGGTGCTCCTTATCTCTTCCAAACACCTGTTCTCCTTCCTTCTTGAAATTATCCTTCACATTACTAAGTTTCATTTTTCTGATTGTAACAGATTTCACCTGTCAATCTGAACAGAGTTTTGCGAACCTGCGAAGCAAATATTTATGTGAATGTTAATGGCCCTGTAGCTTCATTTTGCATGACTAGAAAGTGCTGTATTTACTGAAGTTCAGCATTTGCTCCGAGGTGCTTCTGACGTGCTCCTTCTCTCTGTGATAACTCGTCTGTGTTTGACGTAGAGGCAACCAGGAGGGCTCCATGGGTGACCCTGACTTCGTGGTGGTGGATGGCGTTCCTGTCATGCTGCCCTCCTACGATGAAGCTGTAAGCAGCGGCTTGAATGCTCTGGCACCCGGATACTCGGCCACCACAGACCAGGGGCACATTTTGCAGACAGAAGACCAGAATCCTCCCGCTTACCCTGGCCCCAGGATTACGGACATGCTGCCTAGCGAATTTGAGACCTGTGACAGTAGGTCGGGTTCCTCTGAACTGCTCCAAAGTTTGTATCCATCCCTGACATGCCAAGCGGCAGCGCTTCCCGGTTCAGATCGAACTGACGTATCCCGTAGCACTGACGGGGAGGCTGCATCCACAAGTCCGCGGATCGATATTACAGATGGTGAGTCTTGCATAGGTGCAATAGGTGAGTCCATAAACAGGAGACATCATTTGTTTGTGCTGGCGGAGCAGGAGTACACCTAGCTGACTTGCTCATACTTTCTCCATGTTTTTGTTCACATCTTAATTTGGACTTTTTTTAAAAATCATACAACTCTATGGTCAAAGGGCTATGTGTCTGTGGTATGTCCTTGCTAGCTCTGGTGCACATGATTTGAATCCCAGGCCAGAAGGTTCCTGTTCAGACCCTAGTCTCATCAACAGGGATGTCAGGAAGCACCTGTGTACAGCAGCAAAGCCAACCATCATCTTGCTTGTGGCTGATCTGTTCATCTGCTCCTCAACTCCTACGCTCACAAATCCCTCACATGCCATGGCTTTGACAGCAAAGAACAGGTTTTTCTCCTTGAAATAGAAAATAAATCATGTTTTCATACTAGGTCAAAATTAGCAGCCTTTATTAGCAAACTCACAGTGTCTGTGCACTGAGCAGAGGGTTCCTTCCATCTGAGGCACGTGCTCATTAAGCCATGGATGTGGAACTCAGAGCATAAGGGGAATGTACCCACAGGACCATGTGTGAGGAGGAAGCTTGCCATGTGTTACTGCCTGCATTTAAATGGAACATGGGCATGCACTGATACCATTTTGCTGAGTTCTGATGATGTGCTGCTCAGAATGTTAAGGAAACAAGATAGCTTTCCTTGGAGACATTTAGAATGAGAGGCTCATATCTTTCTCTCCACAGTCACTGAGCTGAAGCCCAGGGTCCTAAATTCAGTGTGGATGAAGGTCTGGGTGGAGGAAGTCTTCCTGCTTCATAGGGGTTAACATAATTTTAGTGGTATCCCAAGGGGAAGAGGACAGTTAGGAGGAGAGGAAGAAATTATGGTAATGTCAGTAAAAGTAGTCCCTGCCTACTCTGAATGCTATTTCAGTGATTAATGTAGTAGAAAGGATGTTTGCATTTAGGTTTTTGTGGGCCTAACTTGTTTGAGAAAATCTGAGTAGTTTTAGTAAGCTAATTTTCATATAGGTGTCAGAGCATGAGTGGTCTATAATTGGCAGTATCTCATGTCTTGTTCAGATATTTGCAATGTCCATATCTGTTTTTGTAGAATTGCTAGCAATAATACTCTGCAAAAGAGTAAAGGGAAATTACAGTCATTGCTATTTCTTTGTTTCCCCTAGAGATTCCTTTGATGGAAGAAGACCCTTAGCCTGCACAGAGTTGTGTCTTCGTCGCATTGCACTGTTGGGTGACAAGAAATCATGAGGATTTAGAGATGGAAAAGACTATCTGTGGATTTGGGGAGGGTATTTTCCTACTTACCAATCTTCCGTGTGATGATGTCACCAGATTGGGTGTATGTCTTAATCCACAGCAGGGATAACAGCATCAGCATTTGGAACAGCAGCAATTCTATGAATGAATCCTGGGGATTTGATGAGAGCAGATGTAGAAAAAGAACTGTGGCTTTTTAGAAATGAAATGTATATCTGCATCGCAGAAAGTCATATGGTTCTGTAAGAAATGCTATTGGATTTTGATACTAACTGCCTCACAAAAGCATGTCAAAATATGTAAATTTGCTTATAAAGACTGCTTTAAGTGATGAATGGACCTCTAGTTTATGAAGAATCCTTTCAAGTTTAAAACAATATTGCTACTGAAACACACACACAAAAAAAGAGGAAAGATCCCCTTTGGCTTTCCTATGATAACCAGGAAGCTTTTGATTTAGTTGTTGGTGATTTTGGTTCAGACCATGTCTGCAGAAAATATAACAGAAATGATGGGATTCATATATACTTTGATGTATGATAGCAATTATATATAAATATATATATATATTTAAAAACTCTTAAAGAGAAAGAAAAGGAAAGACTCACAGGTCACACAGTGATCTGGAGATTTTTTTTTAAAGGTAAGGCAGAATTTATATCATAGACAATATTCAAAGTGAAGTATCAATATTTGTATTTATGCAAGACTTCTGTGACTACATTGCATTTGATAACTCCTGCTATAAAATGAGAGATTTAAAAAAAATTAAAAATATGAACTATGTGCTTAAGAAATGTTGAACCATCCTGCTTCAACCTTTCTTAAGCTCTTAAATATATATATGTATATATATACATATATATATTTATATATATACTGGAGTAATCTACAGTCATAGCCCAGAGCACTGCCTTGTCCTTGTACGTTGCGGTAGTATTCTGAGCCATTATTGTAGAATACTTTAAAAGAAAAAAATAAAGTTCAGTTTTGGTTCTTTTGACTTACTGGACTGTTGTGACGTTGGCCTTTTTTTCCCCTTTTTTTCTCTTCCTCACTTCTTTTACCAGCTCCTACCTGAAGGCTGAGAAGGCAGCAAAAGACCTGCTCTGATGCATTTTCAGCTTTATATCCCTTACCCAGCTGCAAATGGAGAGAGTGGTTTTGGTTAAGCAGAGCACACGAAAAGGGTGCAGCAGGGGCACAGCTTCTGTAGGTGCTACACGGCTTTTCTCTCCTCTGCATGCTGGGCCAAGCATTGTGCTAAAGCCTGTATGGTTCACCGTTGTGGTGCTACAGGCTATTCGTTCTTTTTCAGGAAAATTCCTGGCTGTTTCATACACTTACTGAAATCCGAGCAGATTTTCTCGTCTTATTTTTGGTATTGAGCGAATGAAACATATGTCGAACTGGCGGTGTTTGAAGGAATAACTCGCCGTAATTTAATGACAGAGATTGCCATCGTGGGCTAATCCAAACCAAAGGGAGAAATAAGACTGAGTTCTGATTTTATGTACAAAGTAAATTGGTAATATCTCTATTGCCCTAAATAGAAGATCACTACAAGTTGCTCTGTTATTTTTTCACGATTGTTTAATGATTTCTTTGTATTGTGGTAACATCTAGTGGCCCCACTCATGAGTCGGGCTAGTAGAATTATAGATGTGCTGCAACTATTCAAGAAAGTGTTTATTAGCATCCTGTCAGCAATTGCATATGACTGGAAGAAGCAGAAGGAGACAAAAAAACTATATGGTGCAGAAGCAATTATTAGAATAATGACAATTATTCTGGATGTATGAGAACGTAGTAATTGGTATTGAAAGATCAGACACGCTCTGCATTATCCTCCATTCCTGCTTACACAAGATTTGCAGTTTTTTCTGCTGAATTGTCTCAATTGCAACTGCATCTTCAGATTGATCCCAGAGACACATCTGTCAGGTCTTAGTACTTTTTTAGCTACCCCTTTCTTTTTAGGCCCCATTCTTTCCAGAGGTGTTTGCATGACCAACGGATGTTCAGGATTGTCACTTGGGCAAATAAGACAGGAGTGCCATGATGCCAACCTTGCATTGAAGCACATCTCAAGCCTACAAGTCAGTTAAGTGATTTCTGTTTCACAATGTCATTGAAAAGTATTGAATTTGCTTTAGATGGCTTATAAAACATTATGAAGCCCGTCTTTGCTGGTCTTTTAACAGCTTGTGAAGTTTTATTCCTTATTAAATTTTTGGACTTCCATTTATTAATTTCTCTTATGAAGGCTTCTGATTAATGTTTGAAGCTCTGTGGTTTTGCGGATTTACACTGCTGTATGTATTGTATTGCAGTAATTTTGTTAAGGGAGCCAGACATGGTAACTTAAGAAGTGTAAATTTATGACTCACTAGACCATTTGTATTTCAAAAAGCGCAGAACTGCAAATACTCTAGAAAACATGGATGTATTAATATTGTTTGATAGCCCTTTGATAGCACTGTATTAAATACAGATTTTAAAGGTAATAGAGTTTTTACCATTTTTTGCTTCTGATGTATAAGACTTCCAGAAAGGCTGTTTTTGGGGGGATTACTCGTGTGGTTGAGTTTGGGAAGTTTCCATGCTTGCGTATTTGGGGAAAACAGAGGATTGTTTCTGATGCCTTTTTTTCCTTTCATTTAGGACTTGAACTCTCATGAGAAGACTGCCCACCCCTGGATCTGCACCCGTGCCCCCACCCACAAGCAGATGTCCTGGGCTAAGGGCTGCCCCCAGGTGCACCCCCCAGCCTTCGCAGCAACCTGGCCACCCTGCCAGCCTGGAAAACTGCAGCTTCCCGGCCTAAGACCTCAGGTCAGCCTCGAGCTCTCCCTGAACCCTCAGCAGCCAGACCTTCAGGAGGGAGGATGCTTTTAGGACCTTGAGAGACTACAGAGCTCGTAAGATCATGACAGTATGTTTGCCATGTAAATGAAACTAGATGGGAGGATGAGGATGTCTTACGCAGATTAAGCTGTTTTCCCTTGAGTTATCTAGATGTGAATTAAAACAGGCCCAGAAAAACCCTTGTTGGTGAGGGGAGAAGCAGCATGTTAGTGAGGATGGACAACTCACGTGCCTTCAGCAGAGAGAGGAAAGGGTACGTACTGGGAACTCCAGGAAAGAAAAACAAGAACAGGCTTCACCCTGCCAGTATTTCTAAAAATGAAAAAAAGAGCAGAAGTGTTGTCAGCCTTCAGTACTGACTTATGAACGAGGGCCTGACCTGCAGAGTGCTGGGTGAAGGGTGGAGATCCAAGGTCTCGCAGGAGCTCTGCAGGGAGTGAATGAGCATGAGTCAACATGACCTGGCTATTGTGAAAATGTTAAATGTCAATATGAGGATGTTTACACAGAACTGTAAGTTATAAAATGCATGAAGCAATCCTTCAGCTGCACTCAGCACTAGTAGGGCCTCAGCTAGAGCAGTGTGTCAAATGTTGAGCAATTTTTTTCCTCTTCAAGGAAAAGGTGGAGTAGCTGGAGGGCAGCCAAGCAGAGAGAACTAGAAGAGCCTGGCCTGTCCTCAGAGGTCACAGATCATGTGTTCAGTGTGAACAACAGAAGGGAACACAGAAATTTGGTTTTCTATGATAAGCATATTTTGCAAAGAAGAAGGAATTTATCCATATAAGTAGGACAAGAATAATAGGCTTAATTGAAGCTTGAGAGAATTAGGTTAGATATTAGGAAAAATATTCTAGTCACAGGGATAGTTACAAGGAGGGAGAGAGGGTCTGAGGAATCTGTAAAAAAAACCTCTCAGAGATTTTTTTAAGGCTGATCTAAATAAATACAGGCCAAGAAAACATTGGGGTGAAATGAGCTTTGGGGGCCCTTCCCATTCTGTTTCTGCATGATTCCCAGCTTGTGAAAACTCAACTTGGCTGATGCACAGTTTTGTCCACAGACTAATTCCAAATTGATGGTACTGGGCAAACTGGTCAGCGCTAATCAAAATCACGGCCAGAAATACTCTCTATTCCATCAGCAGAAGTTTTCGTGTAATGTGGGCTGAACTCCAGTAAAATCCTGTGAATTAAACCCTGTTGCGTTTAAGTGACATTGATTTCAGAATTCTGTTCTGTGACAAATCTAAACTTGGGATTTTCTGGTCTTCATGTCTATCTTAGGCAGCCCTCCTAATACTCCCTGCGCATTAGGTGAAGTAAATCCTCTCTTGGCAATTATCTGAAGATACCTATTGAGTTCAATGAGAAACAGCAGCTCAGGCAGTGGAGCACAGAGGCCATTGTCATGTTTATACAAAACTTGCTTCACATGCCCCAGAAGCTGTTTGTTCCTCCCTGTGCTGTGCTGCGGATGGTAGCACAGCTTAGCTCATCAGCTGTCAGAGAAGGAGTAGGACAGATGAGAGAAGCACATCTCAAGCTCCTGTTCTTGATCTCCCATGGATGCCCAGGGAGGACTCGGGGGCAGAAGGAATTAGAAAGCAAGTAAATATCTGCCCCAAACCCAGGGAGATGTCCCTTTGTCAAGGGCACAGCCAGGCTCCTCGACACAGTTCCCGAAGGAATTGCAATACCCTGGAGAGGAGGCACTGTGGTGGAGAGAAAACAGGCCCTGCTTTGCACATCACTCTCCAATGCCAGGGTGTGCAGCCAGAATAGACAGACAAATCCTTCTCTCCTCGAATAATGTATATAATTTACTTCAGGCATTATGTATTTCTCTCCTCGCTACCATTATATAGTAGCCTACAGTCCATTCTTTCAGCCCTATATTTTCCAGGACAGGAAGATAGCTTATTTAACAATAACAGAAAGGGCATTAGCCAGAGATTGAATTATTTCCTGTTCAGGTGTCAGAGCAGACTTTTGATAATTCACATAGGCCCCATACAGACAGGATTCTTGAGGCACCTTTCCTCAGCAAGGCAAAGGGACTATCCTGCAGGGCAGGAGAAGCTGCTACATGGGGAAATTTTATAACCTAGGAAGACTGGATTCACCTTATAAAATATATTAAAGAAAAACTTGGAGAAGGAAGAAAATACATTTAAATTTTAATAAAATCTGGGGGACATGGATAAGTTCCCCATGTTCTGCAGTAAGAACAGAGGGAGCTGTTTGTTCAATACAATTGGTTAGAAAGAAAGTCAAGAGGCAGAGAGGGAAGACAAGCTTCTTGGTTTGGTGATCCAGATCTCTTTTTACTCACCTCTGCATTTCTGTCATCAGGCTGGTTCTGCTTGCAATAAGGGCCTTGGTTTTGGTTTGGATCCACTTTTTCCATTTTATTGTGTTTGCCTTTGTTTCTCCTCTGCTTATCCTTCCACTCTCTTTCTTGGTTTTTTTGTTGTTGTTTTTTTTTTTT
>VZRE01014728.1:511742-658037 GCA_013396775.1 Cephalopterus ornatus
TTTTTGGTAACTAATTCTGTTGTTCCAGTTTCATCCTGTCACCTCAGTCATGCTGGGAAGCAAAACAAGTTGCTTAATTGCAGTGCAGTACCCAGCAGGACACGTCCTCTCCCTCCTAAGAGGTTGCTCCTATTTGCCTTGCTCATTTGTGTTCTCAGCAAGAGAGGACAAGAAGGGACACGGAGCTCCTCACTCTGCTGACAAATGGTCCATGAAGATGGTTAGAGTGGAGCACTGAGGGGAGCCTACATTGCTCCATGTGTGGTGTGTCCCAAGACTATCAGCGTACCATCATTCATTGACCCAGTATTCACAGGTGCACACAAATGCTCCTGTACAAATCTCGTAGCCAAGGTTTTTAAGAATTGGCTTATATTTTAGGGTGTTTCAAGGTAAAACTTTTTAAAGACCCCCTCCTTTCTGAAACTTCAGAAAATTGGCACTGACACGGTCCAGTTAGGGAGCACAGGGTGCCCAGCAGGTCACTTCCATTTGTCTACTTCCTGGTGTTCCAGTATGAATTTCTTGTTCCCCGGATAACTGCTTGAACTAAAGAGTTGCCAGTTGCTGAGCTGTCAGGTTCACGTATTTTCTTTTTTTTAACCTAATGAGGCTAGATTTATTTTTAACGTTCCTTATTACCATCCGCTTCTGACTTCCATCCATCTACTGCTGAGTACATGCTGCTCTTGCCAAAGCAAGTGTCTTTGAGCAGGCTCTCTCAGCCCCTGGAACTGTACCGCCCTGCGGGGGATCGCATTTTCCACCGTTGTCCCTTCTATTAATTCCATGGCAGCGCATGCTGTTCGCCTGCCTTGTTCAGTGCTCTCGTGTTAATAACTGTGCAACCAGTTGTTATTTCTTTCATAACCATTACCATAGCTGCCTGTTGTTAATAATTCAGGGTTAATTACTTACTAAAAAGTTTAGCAGAACAATTGAGCTTCGCTTAGCCTGTTCATTGATGAAGGCTATAAATGTCTGCAGTCTATCACTGATAGAGCCATTACTGGAGTTCAGTGTAATTGGCTTTTACTGAAGTGCTGCAGCAAAAATGAGGGTTAGTCCAATGGGCAACGTCAGCTGCCTGCTTGTACACCTCCTCTTGGGTTTTCCATTGGGTTTTGGGCAACTGGTTAGGAAGAGAACTGCCACAGTAACTTACCAGGTTTACTTACATATCCATTCACATTGCAGCACTGTGCAGTGTAGACCAAGCTACGGAAGTGCTGAAGCCTGGCATTAAAAAGACATCATGACAGCTGTAAAGAGTCCAGCATCTCAGTTAGGCTTAGGGTGCCGAGCTGATCTGTCACAAATACATCTTAGTGGAGATAAACATACCTACAAGACTTAGGTGATGGTATTCTCTCTGGTTTATGAAAAAAGTGAGGGGGAAATTTCCAAGAAGCAGCATCATTAAAGGTAATGATGCCTCTTCACTCAGTTTTCTCTGGTCTCCTGTTCCCTGAAATTTTGAATCTAGGAGCTGTTACAGAAAAAAGGCTCTGGATATATGCACTGCTCTCAGTTTCCAGTGAAACAGATGGGAACTGGGACCCCTTTCAGCAGTGAGCTTTTCCTGACCATGCAGTCTGGAGTCCCAATCTCCTGATTGCCAGAAGCAGAAGAATGGCCATGTGCTCCCATCCAAGGAAGGGAGGGGTTTAGCATTACACTCCTTTAGAGCAAAACCGGACTCTGGACCCCAGAAACTCCACCCAGATTTCTGATTTTACTTGCATTGCACTATTTGTAGTGACTTGAGGCTGACTGGGTGCACTGTAGTACTCTGCATTCATTTAAGCCTTCACAACATAGGGCCCTGCCTTTGGCTGCTCTAGGCATTGACAAGCAAGTGAAGCTAAGGCAGTTCCCTTAGATATTTTTTAAATCCAGCACGGTGCTGTCTTCATCTTTGGATGCCTAAATATCCTAAAAATGCCTACATATCTTCATATTAAATTATGAGCAAGAAACTGATTAATTGTTCCCTGACCTTCAGTTTCCTCATTGAAACTGTGTCACCAAACCATATTTCATGTCACTAGGGGACAGTAAACGTAAATCAAATATCTGCCTGTTCTAGAATATCTAAGGGAGGAAATTACTTCCATCCATGAAGGCAGACAGATTTTCTTGAGAGAATTTTCTACCTTCCAAATTCAGTTTTAAAATGTGATTTCATCCTCACAGGTCTGCCTGTTGGTTTCCAGCACAAGGGGCATTGCCTCAATTTGTTTGCAGTCCTGAGAAGAACAACCTGCCACTCTCCCTCATTTTCTAAATGCTTTTTTCTTCACTAAATAATTTAAAGACTATTAAATAATTTGTAAGAAAAATACCCAAGATAAATTTAGATTTTAGATTTCTTAGTTAGTGGGTATCCTTTCTCAATAACTTAATTGATAATTTAATTAGCTTAAAAGAAGACTGAACCCAATGCACTTTACTTCTGTGGTCTAAGACTGAAGATGCAGTAAGTAGAAAGCGGCCTTTTTCCCCAGATAATCAGGAGGAAATGACAGTGGGCCTTAGGTTTCTGAGAGCACTCATGTTTGCTGCTCCTGCTTGCATAAGTTGGACTGCTGGGCACTGCAGTGCCCACTGAACCTGGCATATTTACAGTCCATGGCAGAATGGGACCGTCCTTGTGGCTGTGCTTTGTAATTTTTTTCCCTCGGTTTGTCCTCTTAGGTTTTTGCATCAGCAGCAATCAACACTATCAGATCGTATCAGGATGTCCTTCAGGCCCAGCTGTATGAGGTAGTGAGTATTTTCAACTCGCATCAGCTCCAAAGCAAGTGGCATTGAAAAACAACCAAATTTTTAAAATAAATAAATAAAAAATCTAGCTTAGGAGTAGCCTCATTGTTGTGTTGTTCCCATGCATTCATTTTTCTCTTCAGATTAGTTATGCATTTGAAGAGCAGGAAGTTCACAACAGGGCAGCCAAATCTCATGTTCACAATTAGGACCCTGGAAGGAAAAACCAACATGTAAACCAGAAAAATATTAGCCCGTGATTACACTGAAATCTCGAAGCTTAATGCAAGATGTGTTCATAAGTGCTTTTCCTGGAAAGCAGCAGTCTCTGCCATGCAATTACATATTTAAGCTCTGTGGAAAAGATTTGTTTACTGAGTGAGAAAGGCATAAACCCAGGCTGCTGGTCTGAGAGAGTCCTGAGTAATCATCGGGATTACACAAATACAACAGGTCAAAGACCTTTGACATTTGATGAGTATTTTTCTCTTTTAGAGAGTGAAGAGAGTTTGGACCTTAAAAGAAAAATGAGCTGAGGCTTTAATTAGCAGATCCACAGAGAAAGAAATGAAGAATGACTGTGGAGAGCAGTAAGTATATGCTGAAAGCTTACAGGGCAATGGATGCCAAGCAGGTTGTGATGGATTTTAAATTCCAAATGTAGATGGACTCACATGTGCAGATGCCTAACACAACTGTTTCTGTATAATTCGAAGAAGACAGAAAATGCAAAAAAACTGAAAAGCACAAATTTGTGATTACTGGGAAACGCTTCATTTGAGCCTCAAGTGCTTTACTTGGCATGATCATAGAGAATTGATCCTGCTCTCTTAAAAACAACAGCTGTTCACTGCTGAAGGCTGTTCCTGGATTTGCATCATATACATTAGGGCAAAAAAGACACAAGTTTATGCTACTGTAGCCCATCTGTACTGGGCCTTGACCCACACAGCTCTGTCAGTGCTGGAGCATTGGCCAGGACAGCCAGTAGCAAAGGTGACCAGACACAAAATTCTCTCAAATGTACAAAGTAAATAAATAATAACAGCAATGTGCGGGGTTACGGAAAATGGCAAGCATGCCATTCATTTCAGGCAAATATGATTTGTGAGGTGATGGTTGCTTCACAGGCAGGAGGCACAGAAGCCTAGCCTCCACAGCATCTCTTTTCCTTAGGCAGCACGTTCCATGGCAGGAACAAGTGTAGATAAGAGCAGTGTTTTAGGGCTTGTACTGATAGCACAAAAGGAGCAGAAACTGCTGCCAAGTCAAAACAGGCAGAAAAACTACTGAAAGAGGCAATGCAAAAGTGAAATATATTTCACATCTGAAAGGTTGGACTCTCAGATGTGGATGAAGCCAGAAGTTACATCCTGCTCCAAGCACTTTCTCCAGTTACTCCTGGATGGCAGGTGCTGTCAGCATAAAAGCAGGAGTGCAAAGCACCACTTAGTGTAATTTGGCTAAACTGGGAACTGGGTGAGGTAGAATGAGCTGTCGCACAACTGCTGTATTTTTCTATCCTGGCAGATGAGACCCCAGTTGATGTGATTTCCTACTGTGGGGCAGGAGGCTGAGTTGAAGGTCACCTCTCCAGAGAGGGCTGTGGTGGCAGGATGCTGCTCGTAAGCACAATCTGTGGCACAGCTCTCTGTGGGGCACGTCCCACTACCTGCACCACTCTGAGGCCTCTCCTGCCCTGGACATAGGGGCCAGAGGCGGCAGCAGCAGAGGGGCTGCCACCCACCTTGGGAATTCATGTTGCAACCCAGCAGTCCTTCTTCTTGAATCTGGGTAGAAGATTACTTCCTGTTGGTTCTTCATAAAAATGTCATCTAGTATCAAGACTTGCCTGCAGGCATCTTTCCATGTGAAAAAAAATGTTAAGGGCTTTTTCTCAAGGATGTTAGCTGCTTTGCTAATAAATTACTCTGGAGATCCTTAAAAGAATAATGTTCCTGGGAGCGCCAGAAGTGATGTGCTGGTTTTACGCTCTCCTCATCCTTTGTGTTTTTAAATGCCACAACATGACATGTCTCAATTCATCTGACATTTTTAGAATGGAGAAGTGGTCAGGATGGAGCAATCCAGCCACCCCAGCTGAATACGCAGTTGTTAACTGACAGATCTCTTGAGTGCAACAAGGCTGTCGCGGAGGTGGTGGCTTTTAAATCCCAGCTGCACGCAGAACCTTGGCATATCATCAGTATGTACAATTTTCAATTTCATGGGACATTTCTTTTGGTGTTACCAATGGATTTTGTTTTGCCTTCATCTTCCCTTTTTGTTAACACTGCAGAAACTTATTTCTCGAGGCTCTTTCCTGTCTTACATGATACCGTGTGTGCTGTGTGATTCCAGGGGGTTTCCATGGGCCTGCACGAGTGCTTTCGTGTACACTCACATACAAATGCCAGACAACTCAATAACATAAAGGTGTCACAGGTTATTTTACTACAGTCCCAGCGTTTGAAAGGTATTTAGGTTAGTATAAAACTGTGTTTCAGCTCCAGTCAGCCTTTCTTTGCAGAATACGGGAACAGCTGGCTGGCTGGTGGACGCTGCCTGAACAAAGGTCTCCTTCTGCTCTGCGTGGCCTCAGGGGAAGCTGCTGCTGCTGCATCTGGCTGGCCTGGCAGCAGGGCCCAAAATAGGGATTTGTCCTGTACAGCTGTGGAGGTCAGACAATCTGGGGCTGTATTTTATACAGTTCAACTGTGGGAGTACATTTTTCTTCTACAATCTACTCAGACCTGGGAGAGGAGCAAAGTGGGCTGAATCAGTTCCTCTGACACTATCCTTTTGCATATTTTTACCTTATTTTTGAGAATCTAAAGCAGGGTAAGCACGGCTCTGAGGTTTTTTGCAAAGATCTGACCGTGTTAATTTGAACAGATGAAACTTTGGTTTCAGTGTGTGTTAAAATATAATTTTCAAGCTAAAGTGTAACATGTTGAATTACTCTTATGTTGAAACTCATAGAGCACTTTAATCAATTGATCAAACTTTGCTCAGTTAGCCTTTACTGATCTTGCTTTTCTCTTCTTTGCTCAGATTAACACAGTCATATTTGTAACTGAACTCAGTGGTAGCCAAGGCTATAAAGGCAGATAAATGCAAAAACCTGCCTCTCCAAAGTCTTTTAGTCTCTCTAAGAATGAAGCTCACAGAAGCACACTGAGATTAAAATCAATGCTCCCTAAACCAGGAAAAAAATTCATTTGCAGAGGCTCATTTTGGATTCTTCTATATGCATAAAGAGAGAATAATTAACTTTGTATGTGTAGAGTTTTATCTTTTTTTATTCTCTCCATTCCATGGACAAACTGTTGAGTTCACTGCTTCAATAAAAGCTTTCTAAAACACTTCAATAATTCCGCAAAAACTGGCTTTTTTTCCTTTTTTTTTTTTTTTTTTTTTTTTTTTTCAGAGCTAAAGGTTTATTAAGAAGATCACAGATTTTCCTGTGTTTGTTGTGAAATCCAGGTGGGAAAAAAACTAAATAATTCCTGGCATTTATTATGGTAATTTTAACTGGGACTCATAAGCTAAAGGAACTTAATGGCATTACCCATGCAAGATATGAAAACGCTTGTCTCCAGAAATAATGACCTTATTACAGCGTTGGTCTTGTGTGGGTGGAAGCCTGCTTTGGAATAAGCCTGGGGGAAATGATTGTGTATTTCACCTGCCTATTGTACATTATAGGTGAGCTCAGAGGTACAATAAGATACACATTTGGTAAGTGTTTTACATGTAAGAAATTGGTAATTTAATGCATTAATCACCAGAGTGCAATTACAGACCTTAATTTAGAAGGTATTAGTCATTCGCCATAGATAACCTTCTGTGACTATTAGAATTTCATAGTCTGAGTTCATTACAACTGGCAAATGTCATTTGCAGAACCAGCACACACAAGGGGCTGTTCTTTGGCTTGAAGCACATTTTTTCAGTATTAAATACACTCCATTAAATACAAGAGAGAGCACCTGTTTGGGTCTTATTTCAATAAAGATTATATCCTAGTTGCATTTCAAGGGGGCTTATAAAGGTTGCACATTATTAATGTATTTTATTAGCATGTTTAAAATGGAGTGGTATACACTGGAAATATTACCAGCACATCAGTAGAAGACATCATAGCTATTGATAAGCCATGGCAAGAAACAGCCTATTGACCTGTCTTTATCAAAATGTCAGACGAATGATTATTTGTCCAAAATCTGTTAGAGCATTTAATGCCCTTCCATAAATGAACCTTCATATATGGTATTTTCTTGAAATTAGTAATACGCTTAAAATTAGGTCTCTCAGTGCTTAATTTCAAGAAGCTGCATAAATCTAGGAGACAGTAAAATTCTGTAAGTAATTGTTCCTCATTTTTAGTGTTTTCACTTGTATAATGGAGAGGACATCTTTTCCCCTTCTTTCCTGATTCCTTATGGTGCCTGCTAGGTGTCTAGCTTGCTGCGTGTATGTGACTTGCATAAGACAACAGAGGAGCAAGAAACATGTCTCTGCTCAACACAGACACCTTGGCAGGAAGACAGCTTTTGTTTTAGTTTCCATCGTTTCTTGCAGGTGACAGAACAACATGAGATGGTTGTGTAGGTGTGCCTTTTGTCATCAAAATATAACATGCATAACATGCTCATCTGCATCATTTGGAATTACATTACTTTCTCTGTGCAGTAAGGCATTGAAAGATGTCAGCACACTGCTACAGAAAATACAGCTGCATTAACAAACAACTTAGCTGTTTCTTTTCTCTCATGAGTTACACAACCACAGTAGCTGAATACATTGACATCCTTTTATAGAGTTCTGTGATTTATGCATTTGAAACCTGGAGGTTTTTAATAACTGAATCAAAAAGATTTAATCCAGTCTGCAGTCGTAATAATAGTGAGTGGTGTTCCATGATAAATCAGTTAATGCACCAAAGCAAAAAAAGTTCAAGGTTGGATTTTCAACCATAACTTAGCAAGAGCTTTTGCAAAAAACACTCCTGTAAATTCATGACCATTTGTTAGCAGCAGTTGACTGTACAAAAAGCAGCAGTGAATACCTTGCCTCCATGCTGAAACGTACATTATGTATTAAACAAAAAGATGCTTGAGGACTATAGTCATGAAAGGACAGCAGTCCTGCTTACCTGCTGCTTCAGCCACTTCTGAAGTTTTTATTCACGAACTGAAACAGGCTTAGCTGGCACCTAAACTGTCCCTGTATTCCAGGCCTTGCTTCAGTATAAAATATCTCATTCTTTTAGGTGTATGGGCAAAAATTGAGAGGCACAAGTTGACAGGATTCACAAAATGAGGACCTTGACAAGATCCGGGGTGCTTCCCACCTGCAACAACAAGCTACAACAACAGGATTATAAGTGAAGTATCCACCTTAGACACACATTGTGATGTGTGAACTGGGGGCACACATGGTTAAGTCTTGATGCTGGTTTTTAATGTCAACACATAAAAAGAGGTGCTGTGGTGGTAGACTCAGTAGAAAAGAGACTTACTTATTTACAGCTAAGAGCAACCTTGAAAATATTCTGAACTTCAAGTATCCAGTTCCATCTATTCAACTATAAGAGAGAAGCAGGACCAAACAGAAAATAAGTTATTTTTTATTTGAGCATAAGTATCACAACCTCACACTGTAGATTTGCACAAAACAATGGGTGCTCCCAGATACTTCTCTAATATCCCACGTCACCTGATAGAATTCTATAGGACTTTTCCTAAACTGGTTTGTTTGGCTCTCTCCAAATCCCTGTGTTTTGTTTAAACACAGTATTCCAAATTACTTGTCTTCAAACACACAGGTCCTGTTTTCCGTGGCCTTAGAAATACCGCTTCAGTGCCAGGGTGTGTTGTAATCTCTCACCTGATTTAACGTAAGTAAAACATATCCCAGGTGAGAGAGAGGTGCATTGAAACCATTAAAATACATGCATATGCAGTCACTTTTAAGTACTTAATACAGGAGTGACATAAGTATTAGTAATTAAAGGTACACAACCCAGATTAGTATGAAGACAGACACTTTGGTGTCATCCCAGGCCCAGTCGATTCCATACAAAGCAGAACAGCTCAAGCAGGAAAGAGTGAGAATTTCCTATGTAGATATGCTCATGGTTGGGGGGTCATCAGAGACAGAAGCAGAGTTCACATCCTATTAGGAAGAGAATGGCTCCAGAAGGAGTGACGTGGGTATGAGAGGGGTCTATAACGCGGTGTGAATTGCAAGCAAGAGCTGCCTTAGGCACTTAATTCCAAAAGAGGCTGACTCCCAACAGAGTGGAGCCTCATTTTTATTTAAAAGGTGAATCTTAAGACATGGCCCTCAGTTCTGCATTTCCAGCTGTTCAGATTAGGTAATGCTTTGCTTAACATGATGTATATTGTAGATCCAATGCTTTAGGCTCCTGTATTTCCCACGCAATGTTACTAAATCCCTGGGTCACTGCTGCAGATAAGGCCAGGCAGCAGTGTGCTCAAGAGTTAGCTAAGAGATTGTCAATTTTTCAAACAGCATCAATTTCCAGAAATTTTATTTCAGTGCAACCTGAAAATTTAAATTACTATATTTTTTTAAAGCAAAAATTACTCTGCCCTCTCTTTTACCTCCCCTTTTCATTCCTAGATTCCTCTTTAAGAATTACAGTAACAGGCAAATAAATTACTTCAGTTACAGATCTATCATTCAATCTTAACTTTTTTGAGAAACCTAAGTGTTCCACTTAGTACAAGGTAACGTAGGAAATGCAATATAATGACCATTAGAAATAGGATAAGAATGTGAATAGAGGATCACCTGCTTACAGTTATCTTGGGTCAGATAAGTGCACATCAGAGACTGTATTGGAGGTAAGAGGCAGAGATGACCTGGCTCTTTCCAGCTGCAAAAGACCAAAAGAAACAGCTCAAGCACCAAGCAGTCAGCAAACACAAATTTTTACGTTGCTTAGACTGAGATGGATTGGTGTGATTGTCTCCTACAGATTAAAATGTAGCAACAGCCATAAAAGCTTACGCCTGTGCCCTGGCTGCATCCCTCCATCTGGTTTCCCCTTTCCTGACCCCTTCCCATAGAATCAGAACCACAGAATGGTTTGGGTTGGAAGGGATCTTAAAGATCATCTAGTTCCACCCCTGCCATAGGCAGGGACACCTGCTAGAGCAGGTTGTTCAAAGCCCCATCCAACCTGGCCTTGAACACTTCCAGGGAAAGGGCATTCACAGCACTGTGCCAGTGCCTCACCACCCTCGTAGTGAAGAACTTCTTCACAATATCCAGCTTAAACATACCCTCTTTCAATTTAAAGCCATTCCCCCTTGTCCTATCATAAACCCTTGTAAAAAGCCCCTCTCGAACTTTCTTGTAAGCCCCCTTTAAGTAACTGGAATGTGTTACAAGGTTTCTGTGAAGCCTTCTCCAAGCTGAACAACCCCAGTTCTCTGAGCCTGTGTTCACAGGACAGGTGCTGCAGCCCTCTGAGCATTTTCGTGACCCTCCTCTGGACGTGCTCCAACACTCACGTCCTTATATTGGGGTCCCAGAGTTCAGTATCCAGCAGCTGGTCTTCATTAGCTGGGGAGGATTTCCACTCTGCTGGAGAAATTCCTTCCCAGTCTTTCTTCCTTAGTGATTCTACCTTTTTTAATTTTTTTTTTTCCCCCATAACCACCACTCTCCTCCGTGCCTTACCCCTGCGGCACCCCAGCCCTGTCTGGCGCTGCCCCTTTACTGACGGCCGCCGTGCGCACGAAATGCGTTCCCGGCCGCTGCGAACATTGCCCTTCCCGGCTCAGGTTCCCGTCCTGGCCAGCCGTGCTTCCCTCGCCGGCACCGCTCCTCAGCCCTTCCCTGCAGGCCGGGCGCGCTCTCCCGCTCCAGCCGGACGGTGTGCGTGTGTCTGTGCGGGGAATAACGCGCGGGGAGCGCTCCCGGGGCAGCCGCTGTTCCCAGCCTCTTCCACGGCACCGCCCGGCTTTCCATGCGGGACCGCTCCGCCCCGGGCCGGGCCGGACCAGCGGGAGGTGAGCTGGGACACCGGGATACGGGTGGAAGGGAGCCGGGGGTCTGAGCAGCAGCCTTACACGGCTCCTTCACAGCCCACGCCAGCCCAAGGGTCGGTGGTCACCCTCCCTTTCCCCCCCTCTGTCTTTCCCTTTTCAGTCGCCAGGAATTAAGGATATCCAGCCCTGGGAGAATGTTTTGGTATCAGGGTTGCACTTTTGCATTTTTCAAAGCGGTATGTAACTTAGCATTCACTCACTTCTCCTCTCCTCCCCNCCGAGGCAGATAAGGATTATTACCCTCATTTTATGGGGAAAAAATAGGTACGTGGGGTATAAAATCCCTGAGAGGCACAAAGGCATCGGAGGTGGCACTTGATGAGACATGCCTGCACGTGGCCTTAGATTCCAGCTTGCAGGTATCAGCAGCTCTCACCCTGCACTTCAGTACTTCGAGTACTCGAGCATGAAACGTTTTGCTTTTGCAGATACCCAGCAGTGCCCGAGTCTGGCCAGGGTTGACCAGCCAACATCTAATCCAGCTACATGGTACAGGTGTTCTGATGTAGGCATGCTTCTAGCTCAGACTCAGCCAAAAGCACAGTAGTGTTTTAAAATGGAGTGCTGAACTGCACATCTTTGATTCCATGCCTTATGGCTGGGAGCATCCACCCAAGTTGTGGGAGAGTTCAGTTCCTTTCCATCCTCTGCCTGAGGGTGAATGGGACATATGTCTTCCTCCTCATTGGCAACAGGCTAATTTTGGTCTTCCTCAGCTTCCTTGTGAAGTTGTGTCATTGTGCAAGAAAGAGGCTGATTGAGATGGTAAGAGGCAGCAACTAGAGGGGAGGGCAAGAATGGCTTCCAAGGTGTTCTCTAAGGATTGGTTTCTGGTTTCAACACGTACATAGTCAGAACATGGAAGCTGCCCAGAGCAGACCTCCCTTGGCCCCAAACAATGCATCCCCTAACCCCTCAGTAGGCTGAAGCATGTCTTTGATTTAGCAGCTCTTGAATATTATCTGCTCAGTTGGAAGAGCTGTAACAGAAGAGGAGAGTGCCTCCAGCCCAGAATAACCAATGCTTCCACAGTGAATGGGTGTGTGTCAGATAAAAGGGTTTGGTGTTGCACTATGCAGGGAACAGAACTAAGAGCAGCTGTTTTACTTGATAGATTAATGTGCTTAATGAAGACAGCTAGCTTTCCCTCCAGAAAGGACTGGGTAGGGACAGAATTTAAAATATAACCTGCATGGGGATTTCTGTTTTGGCAGTCCCTAGGTCTCAGACTGCAGGTCTTTATGGATTCAGAAATCAGGTGCATGTCTTTCTACATGCACTGCATGGAGTGTTTAATTTGGTCTCCTGCTTCCACTCTAAATGCCTTTCATGCAGGTTAGCCTGTGTGACAGCTCTTCTTGATTGGGTTAGGACCATCTTGTATATGGATAATCAGTACACAAGCACTTGACCTGGAATATATATGCAGGTGAGCCCTAGGATGCTACTACCATGCTCTGAGTCAATGGAACAACTCACTCACCAACAGCCTCCCACAGGAATGATTTCAGAAAGGCTGCTAGCTACTTTTTATGTCTTCTGTCTTCTTCACTTGGTTCTGTCACTTCAGTTCTGACTTCTACACTTCACTTCATTGCATCTTAGGTTCTACAGTAAAGGATTATGTCAGCCATACTAGTGAGTGAAATTTTCACATTCTTCTCCTCCACCAACTAATTCAAATTTATTCAGATCTAAAGCCTATTTCAAAGAAATTCAGAAACTATCCTTTCAAAATCTCCATTCCAGGAAAGAGTGGAGCAGGTTTCTAATTTCAGTTAAATGCTGGGCAGATTTTATCTCTTTGTATTATATTTATGGTTCTTTCATCACTGGACATTTGCAGCTTGTTTTCTTTTGATTGCTTTATTAAAATGTATGTGTAAAAAAGCCCCCCAAACTTGCAAAACCAACCATCTCTTTGTTACCATTTGTTCCATTTGGCTCCAAATATTCAGGCACCTGTCTCCATACTTTTTTAAGAGTTTTTAAATAAAGAACATGTCCAGATTAGGTCCCAGGAGTGCAGGAGGGGTGACCATGCCGTTCCCCCTCTGGCTAGCCAGTTAGTCACCTTTGCTGACTTCAAGCTACCAACACATTACCAGTTTTATGCATGACCACTATTTCACAGGCATGACAGTGCTGATGAGCTTTATGAAAAGGTTAGTTTTGCAGGTAAGGCTGTACAGAGCTCTGCTTCTGAACCCAGAAGTTACCATCTGAATGCTGCTTTTCCAATTCCTGCTGCTTCCTCAAGAATGTCTGTCTCATCTCTGAAAGCTGGCCTCCTCTAAGTTAAAAACTTGACTGTCATTCTTGAGACTCCTCTCTTATTATCACTTTGATCTCTTCCAGGTGAGAGCTTAAATCCTCTCTGCTTCTAATTATCCTGCAAGCACAAAAAACGACATTGTGCTCCTAGGCTAAATCCTCTGTGTGAAAAACACAGTCCAAAATGATAGCTAAGATGGAAGGGAAGCTAATAAGAAGGAAACATTTCTTCCCTGGAGTGACTTCTAGTCTAGACCAGGCAGTTCTCATGTGACATTTTTCAAAGAAAAAAGGAAAACATGGACTCAGGATGTAAGGTAATAATATCTGAGTGCTGACTGTGACTGCTAGGTGCTTTGTGTAGCTTCGAATGAGCGTCTCTACTGGGAAACAACAGTAGCAAGAACTTGAAAAAAAAAACCAACAGCTCTCTGAATCTTCACTGCCCTTGCTGAAGCCCTATTTCCTTAGGACCTGGAAGAGCATAGGAAACCTCGTTGGTTCTCTTCTGAAGCCCTATGCCTTCATCATCCCCTCCGAGACACAGAGGTGGAGCAGGCTGGGCTGCCTGGGGCTGGCAGATGGACCAGTGCCCAGCACTGGGGTGCTTCACTGGAAAAACCAGCCCAGCTGGTTGCTCAGGCAGGGAAAGGAGCAGCCTGGTGCTAATCAGCAGGGAGACAACTTAAAACTGTGCTAGTGGCTAAAAACGACTGAAGTGGGGCCAGGACCTATGGTCTGGGGCTACAGCACCCTCCCTCTGCCTATCCAATTTACTCCTGTCCTCTGGAGAAATAGCCCAGAGCGTGTTTTTTTTCAAGTTTATTTTCTTATCCTTCTGGGAACTGTTTTCTTTTGAAGAACTCTTACCCTATAATTAGAGGAATCACATCTGTCTTTGTGGGTTTGCATTTCATCATATAATCTGATGGGATATCAAAACAAATAAATACCAACAGGAACTACATCATTACACCAAAACCAGTGGCTGAATTTTACGGTCCTTCTGCTCTGTCAGGTCATTAAATGCCTTATTGCCTTATGTTTTTCTCCATCAGTGATAGGAACTGCCACAGCACTCGCCTTATAGGATGCTTCCTGATTTTAAGTTGGAAAATGCTATATTACAGTTAAGAATCCTAGCAACTTAAGGGAGATGCTGAGGGGGTGGGAAGGGGCATATTCATTAATCATATGATGAATGAAATAGTTTCTTTTCTAGGTTGTAATTGGCTAGAGGGGCCCCATGATGAAAAGTGTGTTTACACTGCTCAACTTTTTATGAGCACAAATGCATATATTATGATGGCTTAGAGCCTGGGCAAAAGCTTGGAGCTTTACTTTTCTTTCAGTAAGTAGATTTGATCTAATCAGATAACAGCAGCAATACAAATTTTCACAATAGCAGTTGGCCTTTATCTGACCAGTCTAAGAACAAAGGTTCACTGTTTGCAGTATATCTTTCAAGATCTTTTTTATGGCCTAGATAAATATTACTAACTCCTTGTCAGTAAGGCTTTCTGTTAGATTAAAAGAAAGAGGATGCTCTTTGAAGGTCTTTGGCGTTTTTTTCCTAGAAATTTTACCAAATACAAGTAGTCCTTCACAGCCAGTGTATATCACCAGCCTCTGGGAAACATGCCCATAGTTTTTGCCATGAGTGAAGAAAATATGAGTGATATTAGGGCATTAGACAAGGATATTTTGTTCTGCACTTGATAGAAGTAGTAGGAATGATTCTCATTTCCCTACGTAATTTTGACATGTGAATATATAGAGAAGGCTGCACAAGGGAGACTCTATTCATTTGGATTGCAGAAAGGGACCCAATATCTGAAGAATGAGATTGAGACATATTTTTCTGTTCAGGTGAATTTCAATGGATTTTAGGCAGCCAAGTCCCCAAAATGTGATCCAAAAGGCCCTCCCTTCAGTTGTAAACCCACAAGGCAGCCCCACGTCTGCTGTGGCTCCCAGTGCATGTAAGCCACTGCACAGGAGTGCCCCGGGGTGAGGAGCCTTGCACAGCAATTGCAGGTGTTGGGGAGGTCAATACAAAGAGCATGGCCCCTGGCAGACTTCCTCAGGGGAGCAGAGCACTTCTAGCAGAGCTGCAGCTTTGAGTCTAGTGCAGGGCATATGAGCCATGAACATTTTCTTTCAACCTCTGGCCAAGGAAGGGAGAGGTCGCTGATGGTATGGCCTAATTAGATCATTAAAGGAAGTGGAAGACCCAAGTGCTTAGCCTTCCTCAGTCTGTGAAGCTTCAGTCTGGTTCTCACGCAAGGAAACTGCTCTAACCACAAGGCTGTAAGCACATAGCTGTGTCAGGTAACAGTACCTGACATCTGTCCTGCAGAAATGTGGCTGTGCACACAAGAATGCAAGAGCTGTGAGGATTTTCAACAATGGCAAAGTGTAGGGTACTGCACCTGGGGAGGAATAACCCCAAGTACTAGTACAGGTTGGGTGCTGACCTACTAGAGAGCAGCTCTGCTGAGAAGGACCTGGAAATATTGGTGGATGACAAGTTGACCATGAGCCGGCAGTGAGCCCTTGCTGCCAGGAGGACCAGTGGTATCCTGGGATGCACTGGGAAGAGCATGGCCAGCAGGCTGTGGGAGGTGATTCTGCCTCTCTACTTGGTCCTAACGAGGCCACATCTGGAGTGTTGTGTCCAGTTCAGGGCTCCTCAGTACAAGAAAGACAAGAAGCTGCTGGAGTGGGTCTAGCAGAGGACAATAAAGATGATGAGGGATCTGGAGCATCTCTTATGAGGAGAGACTGTGGGAGCTGGGCCTGTTCAGTCTTCCTTCAGAGAGAAGACTGAAAAGGGAACTCATTAATGCATACAAATACCTCAAAGGTGGGTGCCAAGAGAGTGGTGCCAGACTCTTTTCAGTGGTGCCCAGCAACAGAACGAGGAGCAATGGCCATGAACTGAAACTTCAGCATGAGAAAGAACTTCTTTACATTGAGTGTGGCAGAGCACTGGAACAGGCTGCCCAGAGAGGTCATGGAGTCTGGAGACATTTAAAACCAACCTGGGCACATTCCTGTGTAACATGCTCTAGGTGACCCTGCCTTGGCAGGGGAGTTGGACTGGATGAGTTGAACAAGATGATCTCCAGAGGTCCCTTCCAACCCTAACAGTTCTCTAATTCTCCAATTTTTTGCTGAGCAGGGGTTGGAAGATAAACTGAATTATTTTGGAATAGAATATTGCTTGCTTCATTATGGCTGCTTAATCCAAAGCACTAGTTTAGCTAGAATCCATAACTAGACTTCAGCTTTAGAGCCCACTGTTGAGTACAGAATTAGCAATGATTGTAACTGTCCTCTAATTCCCTTTGTCAGTATATGCCTCCAGCATAATGTTGTATCCAATCAGTATTCCTCTTGTTTTGCCCAACTGGAGTATTATAGTCAACTCTTCAGTTTTCTTTTAGCATTTACTTCCACTTCAAGCTACCAGTTCCCACAGCCACAGCCACTAGCCTCAATGGCTTTGAGCCATTCTCAGAAAAATTGAAAGTCACAGGTAACCAGCCCAACTGTTCTAGATACTTTAGAGGAAGTCTCAGCCCTGTAACATATAAACAACAGAGACCCGTTTCCATTGTTTGCATTGCTTCTTACTCTCTTTTTTTGTGTGTTTGGTTTTGGTTTGCTTTTTTTGGTTTTTTTTATTGTTGTTGTTCAAGTCTGCTTCATTCTGATTGGATGTTTTCACAGAAGGGTCAGCACAATGCGAACAAGATCAGAGCTGCACTAGCCAGGGACAGGGCAGATAATCATGCATGGGCTGTGTTAGGTTTGTGCATGCTTTCTAGTCTTCATTCCAAGGCTTTGCTTGGGGTTACTTTTCTGACTGGGCAGCTAGCACAACAAAATTACTCAGAAAGATAACTGAAGTCTTACCTTTAAATCCAGGCTAAGACGCACTGTAGAAAGCAGAAAGATGCAGTAGGTCATACTAGTGTAGGAGTTCAACCTCATTTATATCCTGGTGCACTTGGTATGTGTCTAATCCAAAGTACAGTGAAAAGGGAAAGACACAGGAAAAGAAGATGGAGTAAAAGTAAACTGGGCTTGAAAGGGGAAGGAGAAGAAAAGAAAGAAAGGATTTCTTTGACTTAGCTGCAGTTGTTCTAGAACCTCTGGCCTGAATCAAGAGTCTTTTAAAATCTGAAAGTCCTTCTAGCTGATATTATCTAAACTAAGCAAAAATGCCCTCACTTACTCAGAGATTCTGTATTAGGTTTGTGTAGGTTCTGGTAGAAGTAGGGACTACAGGGGTGGCTCTGTGAGAAGCTGCCAGAAGCTTCTCCCATGTCCTGCAGAGCCAATGCCAGCTGGCTCTGAAATGGACTCACTGCTGACCAAGGCCAAGGCCATCAGCGACGGTGGTAGAGCCTCTGGGATAACAGATTTAAGAAGGGGGGGAGGAGGTAACTGTGCAATGACAACTACATCTGGAGAGAGGAGTAAGAATGTGTGAGAGAAAGAACTCTGCAGACACCAGAGTCAGTGAAGAAGGAAGGGGAGGAGGTGCTCCAGCTGCTGGAGCAGATTCCCCTGCAGCCTCTGGCGACAACCATGGTGAGGCAGCTGTGCCCCTGGAGCCTATGGAGGGCCACAGTGGAGCAGATACTCACCTACAGCTCCTTGAGGACCCATTCTGCAGCAGATCAGTGTCCCAAGGACACTGTGCCCCCATGGGAAGCCTTCACTGGAGCACACTCCTGATGGCACCTGTGGACTGGACCTAAGGAGAGAGGAGCCAATGCTAGAACAAATTTACTGGTAGGACTTGTGACCACATGGGGGCCCACACTGGAGCAGCCTGTTCCTGAAGGACTGCACCCCGTGGAAGGGACCCCGGCTGGGGCAATTTGTGAAAAACTGCAGCCTGTGGAAAGGACTCAGATTGGAGAAGTTTGTGGAGAACTGTCTCCTGTGGGAAGGACCCCACACTGGAGCAGGGGAAGAGCGTGAGGAGTCCTCTCCTTGAGGAGGAAGGAGTGGCAGAGACAGCATGTCTGAACTGAACACAACGCCCATTCCCCGTCCTCCTGTGCCACTGGGCAGAGGAGGAAGTAGAGAGTTTGGGAGTAAAGTTAAGCTCTGGAAGAAGGGAGGGGTGGGGGAAGGTGTTTTATGATTTGGTAGTTATTTCTCATTAGCCTACTCTGATTTGACTGGTAATAAATTAAACTAATTTCCCCAAGTCAAGTCTGTTTTGCCCATGACAGTAATGAGTGAGTGATCTCTCCCAGCCCTTACCTAGACCCACAAGTCTTTCGTTGTATTTTCTCTCCCCTGTCCAGCTGAGGAGGGGAGTGATAGGACAGCTTTGGTAAGCACCTGGCATTCAGCCGGGGTCAACCCACCACAGGTTCCAAACTCCTCCTGATCTTTGTTTCCCTATCCCAGTAGCTTTTTCATGCCTATGTGTTTTGTACCTGCAGCTGATTTCTCTACTGATACTGTTTCTGAGTGCTGCATTTGGACAGTTTCCGGCAGAAAGATCTGGGGGTAACTAAATAGGAAGAACGGTTTAGAGTAAATGAATATAAAACAGTCTCTGTTCAGTTAGCTGGACTCTGGACATATACATAAAAAAGTTGGCTTAGATACACTTTCAAAACAGTCACAAGGAAAGTTGTAAACTGATGATGAAAGCAGTGTGCATATCAAATTTAAAGTTAAGTCTGTAATTTTATACACAAACATCTCACTTTAGAAAAAAATAATAAGGGACAATTAAGACAGCGTTTGCCACTTTAGTGTCTAATGTTTTGAGGCACAGAGGGAGAAAAGAGCATTATCTTCAGTGCACTGGTTTTACAGGCAAGAAACGTACCCTGCAGTTGTTGAATCCTATCTTTCCCTTTTCTCTGGGGAGCTTTTGTGCTGCCTGTGACAAGAAAGGCATCAGGGTAACAACGGTACTCATGCAGGCTCCAAGAGAGCCCTTGCATCTTGCTGTCCAAACAGAAAGACTCTTAGCTATGAAGTTAAAGGGAAGAAAAGCCTTCCAACTTGGCAGTAGGATTAATGTTTATCCCTTAATCCTTAATCCTAAAGCAGGGTTGTGGCAACTAAAGATGAGATTCTCACACACTCATCAAAAGATGCTGCTACCTTTATTATATATATACCCTACTCTTCTATGATTCAGTGACCTATAGAAAATGACCTGAACGTTTTCATGAAAATTAGCATTAGCAAAAATGTACTCTTTTTTTCTCCTTTTTGATGCACATACAAAAATTTTACTAGCCTTACATCTGTCTTTACCTTTTTTATCCACTGACCACATCCTAAACACCAAAATGACTGGTATCCTTGGTCACAGGACTTCATCTATTTGGAATTATTTCAAATAGTCTGTGCATGTGGTGGGCACACAATTCCTCTGGCTGACTGAGCTGTCATCTACGAAGAATCTCCTTAGAAGGATACCATGGTCACTGCAATATGTTATTAAAAGTATTTTAAAGCTCTTTCAATCTTATTGGTGATTATATTACACTGGTCTTCCATGAAGCCCACCCATATAGCCAGGACTTCTGCTGATTTTCTCCCCAAAAACTGTGGCTGACACCTGAGAACATTGAGGCCTGCTGCTCATTTTCATAAGGACACACAGTTCATACCTGTTCCCTCCCACTGGTGTGTGCTGGTTCACGTTTGATCTAAGGTTATGTGATGGAAGCACAGGAGACTGCTGCTGCTCAAAACCACTTCTGAGATTTTTCTTTCAGGTCACTCTTTTAGAAAGCAAGCCTCAGGCCTCAGCAAGGACAGAAGCAGGGTATGTAGCCTATTCTTTATTTATGTGGAATCCAGTGTATTTTTGTTGGGGGTGCGGAAAGGGGAATGGCAAGTGCTTTCTAACTCTCCATGGGAGAGTTGTTACTCTGGCATGAGAAACAAAAAGAGACAGTCTTAGTCCTCCTTTTCAGCTTTACTTCAAGCCTTGCTTACAGACAGTCTCTCTGGGTGTCCTAAGGCATACACAGATGAGCTGAACAGGCACTGCTACAACGTCCACTCTCAGGTACTGCCGGTTCCCATCCTTTTTTGTTGTGCTAGTGAAAGTTTCTAGGTGATATAAAACCAGGTTAACAAAAGTTTTACAAAGAAGTAAGTACAATAGTGAAAGTTCCAGATGACTCAAAGCATCTGCGTCTGCCTTCCCTGATCCAGATGCCCAGGAGGCTGAGACCAGAGCTGGAGTATGTGCATTCTGTATGCACTCACTAGATGCCTTTAGATCGAGGTAGAATATCCACCCTGCATTGTAAAAGTTCTCACCATTGCTCAGAAACATAGCCTGCTTAGGACTTCCCATCCCAAAAGCATTTGCTGCATTTTTCATCCCACTCCTACCTTTCCCTTTACCTTTACCTGCTTACCCCTTCTGACACCAATGCAGTAAAAGAAAACAAAATCTCACATGCTGGGCCCTGGTTCTCTAAAATTCATTGCTCCAGTTTTCAATAATAAAAAATTCAATAATTGACAGGACAAGAGGATATAGTCTCAAGCTCCGCTGGGGGAGGTTCAGGTTGGACATTAGAAAAAACTTTTTCACTGAAAAGGTGTTGGAACAGGCAGCCCAGGTAGGTAGTGGAGTCACCATCCCTGGAATTTTTCAGGAAATGACTGGACGTTGCACTTAGTGCTATGGTTTAATTGGCCTGGTTGGTGGTGTTCAGTCATAGGTTGGACTCTGTGACCTTGGTGATCTTCTCCAACCTTAAAGATTCTAACATTTTATGAATGAAGCATTTAGACATCCCTTCATCTCCCTGTCCATGCACAGACGTGTAATTGAATGGGAGGAACCTCGTTTTGTGGGAAGAATATTGTTCCCAAAAGGTTTTAAAGGCTAACGTACAGTGGTGAAGGGTTGTATAAAATGCTACACGATGGGATTCTGTTAAAATACAAATCTTTGCTGTCCTCGTGAGAGCAGTAAGAGGCATTACTTACTGCCAGCGTCACCCTCCTGCTCACGGAGGGACAAGATTTGGGAGAGAAGGTAAGAACTTATGCGGAAAAAATGGAGGGAGCAAAGAGTTTACAAGTGAAATCTTCCTTGTCAGTAAACCAGAGCAGAGGTGGAGTGTAACAAGTGTTAAAAGATTGTTAGGTATTTGTTTAACTTACAAGAATGTGGAAAAGCAAGTAAGTATAAAGAGAAAGGTGGCTAAAAATCTTTCACAATTTCCTTATATTCTAATAAAGAAAGTAAAGCAACATTTTAAAATATAAAAAACCCAACATTTCCTAATTCTTCCATTCTAAGCATTTTGAGCTTTTTCTAGCTGTTGTACAGGTGTCCACCAAATATTGACTTTCTTTCCAAAGTATTTTCTGTCTGCTGCTGCTTTTCATGATGCTGTGATTTTGGCCAAACTTTAAAAACTAGCCATAGCATCTGGGCAAATACAAGAAATGAAAATGTAAAAAAAAAAAAAAAAAAAAAAAGTAATTTAAAACTATTTGTGCTAAACATCTTTTATTACAATGTCAACAAGAACCAATGTCATAGTTGTCAAATACTGAAAGGGAAACTTGGTGCTTTGTTTTCATGGTTCTAGGAAAGAAAAAATGTAAAAAAGTAAACAAGATCTTGAATCACCTGCTATATGTTTAGTTGGGTCTTTTTTAACAACCTACAACATTCTGTAGTCACAACAACAAACATTACATCGTTTATGTTTATAATGTCCCCTTTAAAAGTGTATGCTAGGTCAAAAAAGAGGTTAGTAAATACAATTATCTTCTAGTACTTGGAATTATCGCCCATAGAAGAAGTTAAAATCTCTTAAGTGTTTTTTTAAAGTGCAGTACAAAACCAACTACGTAATAATTTGCTAATAATTTGCTCTGTGCTTTACTATGCTCAATAAAACTGAATTTTGATACTCACTACCTGTTTTTCTTTGCAGCACATCCTAAATTCCTTAGTGAGACAAAATGTGAATGAAATTCTCAGGACATCAGAATGCAACACTCTTATCCTATATTCATAATCTCTTTTACTTCAAGAATCAGATCACACATGAGAATGTCCTAAAAATGTTAAGATTAGTATTTCAAGTTGCAAGGTATTTGTGTTTCCCACTTGGTGTTTGAGCCTCTATGCTGAAAATTTGCAGACTCACTCTCGTAGTCACAGCTGTTACAAGTTAGGGTTTTAATAAAATCAGATGACTTTGAGATGTTTGGTAGAGTGAGATTGGACTGTGCTGTAATATCCTCGTAGTTCCTATCTAGCAGATAGTCTCTAAAAATTGGCTTGCTCTTTCCTTTGGTATTTGCAATGGGAATGTCGTAGTGGTTTCTACTGGCATACTTTCTCATTTCCCAGAAATCCCTTTGTATGACAGCAATAAGCATAAGATGAGTTTAGTTTAATAGTACAATATTCTACATAGAGGTTTGTACTTGTGCTTTAAAGAAGCAGTGTGCTCAAATCAGAACAATAATTTTTCAAAGCCCCACTTTTTTCCTCTCTGAAGTAAATTTACCTTGAAGACATTAGATGGCCACTGGGGGCTTGGTTCCCCAAGAGTTTACACTTACCAATTTTTAAGCAGATTGTGCTGGAGGATACAAAAATTCTTCCATTGGGTTGTCATTTCATTTCAAAAAAGCAGAAGCAGATGGTTGCAATCTTAGTTAAAAGGTTTTTTTTTAAAAAACTACAGTACACAAGCAACCACTTTAGGGCTAATAATTTGCTCTGTTCTTTACCATGCTCAGTAAAAAAGACCTTCCTTGCTTTGAAGAGGTTTTTGTCTTGGATTAAAAGGGAGACAGGCAGACAGATGGCATAATGCAAGGAAAATATAGAGTGGGAATATATTAATAAATGGATTCACCAGCAAGCTGCATAAACTATGTTGTCCACCTTTTTGTGTAACTTAGGAACTTACAGTTCAGGAAATTCAGTTTTTCATAAAACATGAAATCTTGCAGCACAGTTTCAGGCTACTGTGTCTTTTCTGTTCGTTCACTATAAGCCTTGTTCCTGCCTACACTTTCAAAACTATCTCACAACCATGTCAAGAACAATTTCACGTTGTCAGCGTAGTCTGAGGCTTCAGGAGCCTCAAAAGAGGTCCTTAAAAATTCGAGGCTGTTAGGTACTTCTGTGTGACAGCAATCTAAATTCCAAAACGGTAATAGCCCTCACAAGGAGAGTGCTCAGGGAAAGAGCAGTGCCGGCCTGCTCTGTTGAGATGACTGGATGATTGCACTTTACTTGGGTATTCCAAACTGTTTAAACTTGTTTGGATAACTGATTAAGGAATTAAGCCAATATACACCAGCATTACCAGTTCCATGGCGCAAAGTAAATAGCTAGGCCGAGATTTCAACACCTACCCAGTGGGGTTTTGGTGCCGCCCTTAAGGTACATAAAGAAGAGTTACTTTATAGGTCACAGGAGTTGCTCACATCTCTTTGGGACCCATGTTCTGACCAGACAGCCTATCAGATAGCACCTGTTAGACTTCAGAGGAAGGATAGAACCCAAACCACTAGTAACTTTTAGTGTGACATTAGTCCTCTCTCCTGCAACTGTTAAAAATGGGCTTTACAACTCACTGCACAGATAGCCAACTGCAGAATTAACGCTCCCTATTTTCACTTTGTTTCACCCAGGTTCATGATGTTGCGTCATCAGCTAGTGCTTGTCTTTGGACTCTCACTAGCTAGTGGGGTGTGTGCATTTAGAAGCTGCTACTCAGAAGCCCAAGTCTCCATATATTATTTCTGCAACCTCACAGATATTCCACTCGTGCCGAAGGACACGGTGAAGCTTTTCCTAACTTACAACTATATCACACAAGTGACTGAAACTTCTTTTCCACTGCTGGAGCACTTGTTGTTGTTGGAAATGGGAACACAGTTGATCTATCCTGTTACCATAGGGAAAGGAGCTTTCAGGAACCTGCCTAACCTTCGTATCTTAGATTTGGGATACAATAAGATTCTTCAACCAGATCTTGACGCTTTTGTGGGCTTGACAAGTCTGACTGTACTCCGTCTGTTTGAGAACTATCTTGGAAATTCCATCCTTGAGGAACGTTACTTTCAAGATTTGAGATCGTTAGAAGAATTGGATCTTTCAGGGAATGAAATCACCAAACTTCAGCCTCATCCATTATTTTATAATCTAACAGCCTTGAAAATTGTGAACCTGAAATTCAACAAGATATCCAACCTGTGTCAGAGCAATCTTACCAGCTTCCGAGGAAAAGACTTTTTATTTTTCAGCCTCAGTTCTAATGTTTTCTACAAGACAAGTAGTGTGGACTGGGACAAATGCCCAAATCCTTTCAAAAATATTACATTTAACTCACTAGATCTTAGTGAAAATGGCTGGAGCACAGAGAGAGTCCAATATTTCTGTACAGCCATTAAAGGGACTCAAATCAGTTCTTTAATATTTAGGACTCATATAATGGGTTCAGGATTTGGCTTTCAAAACTTAAAAAATCCAGATAATTATACTTTTGCAGGGCTAGAAAGAAGTAATCTCAGTTCCCTTGATATTTCAAGGGGTTACATTTTCTCTCTCAATTCTTTAGTCTTTCAAAGCCTTGGTAATCTGGAAGTGCTGAACCTTTTCAAAAACAAGATAAATCAAATCCAGAGGCAAGCATTTTTTGGCTTGGACAACCTAAAAATTCTCAATCTCTCAAGTAATCTTTTAGGTGAGTTGTACGATTATACTTTTGAGGGTCTACCTAGGGTAGCGTATATTGATTTACAGCAGAATCATATTGGGATGATTGGTGAAAAATCATTCCGTAACTTAGTAAGTCTGCAAATAATTGATCTCCGAGACAATGCCATTAAAAAGCTCCCTTCCTTTCCACGTCTGACGTATGCCTCTTTAGGTGACAATAAGCTAATGACTGTAGCTTACACAAAAATAGATGCAGCATACCTAGATTTAGAAAGAAATTGGTTGGCAAATGTAGGTGACCTGTATATTCTTTTCCAAGTTCCAGATCTGCAATATATCTTCTTAAAACAGAATCGATTCTCTTACTGTGTGAAAAGTAATAATGCTATACAAAATAGTCAGTTAATCTATATGGATCTAGGTGAAAATATGTTACAACTTGTGTGGGAGAGAGATTTATGTTTGGATGTGTTTGGGGCACTGTCCAAACTTGAGGTTCTCCATCTGAATAACAACTACCTCAGTGCTCTTCCACAGGACGTTTTTAGAGGTCTAAAATCTCTAAAAACCCTTAATCTGGCTTCCAACCTGTTGTCTCATCTTTCTCCTGGGCTTTTTCCAGAGAGCCTAATGAACCTCAACTTATCTGGAAACCAGCTGCTTTCCCCTGAGCCTGAAGTCTTTATGACTCTCAATATTCTGGATATAACACATAATAAGTATGTCTGTGATTGTTCTTTGAAGAGCCTACTAGTGTGGCTAAATGAAACCAATGTAACCCTAGCTGGCTCAGAATCTGACAGGTACTGTGCCTACCCACCTGAATTTGCAGGGGTACCACTGTCGTATCTGGAATATGATGGTTGTGATGAAGATGAACTCCAGCAGGCACTCAGGTTCTCACTATTCATCTTCCTCTCTGTCACCCTTCTCATGTTTCTGGTGTCAGCCATCATTTTTACTCGCTGTCGGGGGATTTGTTTCATCTGGTATAAAACTATCACACAAAAAATAATAGCCAGTCATCCACAAGTAACAGATAAAAGTGAATACAGATATGATGCGTACCTGTGCTACAGCAAAAATGACTTTGAATGGGTCCAGAATGCTTTGCTGAAGCACCTGGATTCACAGTATTTGGATAAAAACAGATTTACCTTGTGTTTTGAGGAAAGAGACTTCTTGCCTGGGGAAGAACATATCAATAATATTCGTGATGCCATTTGGAACAGCAGGAAAACAATTTGTATTGTGACCAGGCAGTTTCTCAAAGATGGGTGGTGTGTGGAAGCCTTCAATTTTGCCCAGAGCAGGTACTTCTCTGATCTGAAAGATGTCCTCATAATGGTAGTGGTTGGGTCACTTTCTCAATATCAACTGATGAAACACAAACCAATTCGAAACTTCTTACAAAGGAGTCAGTATTTGCGGTGGCCTGAAGATTATCAAGATGTCGACTGGTTTTTAAATAACCTTTCTTCCCAAATTCTGAAGGAAAAAAAGGTGCAAAGGAAAGTCAATGGTATTGAGCTGCAGACCGTAGCAACTGTCTCACATTAACAGTGTGTGAGTTCCTGGCAAATATCCCACTTCCAGCTGTGCCATGGCAGGAGTAAACAGAAGTTTGGTTCATCTTTCCTTGAAAAGACAGGCAGAATGATAACTGGTTCAGTATAAATCCTACAAAACATAGAGACAGCTTGGAAGCAACGAGCAAATAGGTGAAAGTACAATTATTTTATGGACTATGACACACATTTTCAGAAGAATTAAATGAATCACAGATACTCCACATTTTGGATGTTCATCTTCAGACAATTCAGTCCTGATTTTCAGAGTACTACCTACTTACAGGTCTGCTTCAGTTAGAGAAGGATGCTCATGGTTGTTTTTTCAAAAAGAGCCCATGGAGTGACCACATATGCCTTCAGGCATTGCCTAACCATTGGTTCATGGACTCTTTCCGTGCTTTCTGAACTTGTAACCTTTCATGCTCCATTTCAAAGTAGAATAATTGTTTTGCACCTTTATGCTTTAAATTGTTGTAACACAGATTTGTTTGTTTCCTACTCAATTAGCCTCAGATTCTCAATTGGAACATACAAACTTTGGACTTCATTTGTGCCCTTCCCCTTCACAACTTTTGTTGTCATAAAGCTCCAGTCACTGGTCTACTTCATTTTGTGCTGTTTCAGCCTGGTGCTTTTTCAATTGAGCTGCCTTCTGCCCTGCAGAGAGGAACAGGCATTCCCTTTGGATCTGAAGCAAGCCTAGGCTTGAAAAGCAAACAAGAGACTACCTCAGTAGCCGTGCAGGCCGTACACTGGTGACGGGGCCAACGGCCCAGTGACTGACAGACAGCTTTAGCATTCTGGGATTGGGAAGTACACTTGCACTTTCTAATTGTACTGTGTAATTTGGGTTGTTCTCAGCACATCCTGTGTCCTGATCAATTCTAAGGTGTTTTTCTGCTTCTACTGAAATGTTTTTCTGGAGTCATTAATGCCTGGTAGTCTCTTATTTCTCTAATCATTTTACCACTGTTTGCCCAGGTATGTGTCTTCAAGGAGTTCTTCAGAGTCATTTTAATAGAAGTCTTATTCATTGTGCACCTGCACCTATTAGTTTGATTGTGACATACTCCTTGAGCGTACTGTCCATCTCTGTACATCCATTCAACAAAAACTTACCAATATACTTTCAGCGGGGCCTCAGTGAGGCTTTTTGCTGTAGTGAGGAAGGAAGAGTGGGAGGTTTTGTAAGTTGTCTGTCTTGACCTTAGCTGCAAACAAATAATACCATCCTGACTGTTTTGATAGAGACGAAAAAGTACAACCCACTTCATGTGAATGCAGTCATTTGAACATAGACGTGCCTGTGCCTGATCTAATTTACTCTCAGCACACCAGTATACAGGATTTCTATTGATACAATTACTACAGTATTTCTTCCCTCTCAATCAATGTAGTCATTCAGGAAGAGAAAATGGCTAAACCTTGGAATATTTTTCAGGCGGCATGAGACATGGGGTTGCAGATCAAAGAAGGGATGGACTATGCTGGTGAATCCCTGGGTGTCGCTGTTGGCTCAGGTAACAGCCCGGGTTTCCAGAACCCCTCCTGCCTCCCCGCCACTGCAGCTGCTGGCAGTGGGGAAAAATGGTGCTGCAAAGCGAGGGCTGGGAAACCACCAGCAGCCCTGCCTTCCCAGAGCCCCCCTGGGCGGTCAGAAAAGCCACCACGCGCATTTCAGGAATGAGTCTGTAGAATGAAGATCATCTGCAGGTCCAGGTTGTTTGTGGATATGTACGAGGTGTTGGGGATTTTAAAAGCGGCCTTAAAAATTATATTTGAATGATCGTCAGAAAACATTTTTTGGTCATGTGTTAAGAGCCCTCTCCAGCTACAACCTTACAAGACACTCCTATCACTTCAGGTAGTTAAAACTTACTTCTGCTAACCTATGTATGCAGGAATGATGAGTACATGCAGGAGATGTCTTTAACTATGACTCTTCCATTTCATTCAAAATGCTTCTGTCTACCTCATGCTTATGCCACTGGTGGGAGGTGGGTACATAAAGGCTGCATATACTTCAGTCTTTGGAAAGGTCTGTCATTTTACATAAAGGTTTTAATAAAACTTTTGCATGAAATTTCATTGTCTGTCTCTGTGCTTGCATACCATTTTGGAAAATTAAAGAGATCACACCTGTGTCAGAAGCAGCTGGGAAAACTTTTCTACCACAGAGGCAGCTTAGAAATGTAGGAGAAGCCCAGCCCCTATCTGCGCCGTGCAAATTCTGATGCAAGGGGTATACAAAAAGCAGTAAAAGGGTTTTTGGAGAACGTGCTGTTGGAACCATTCCTGATTGTGGAGTGGTCTACAGGCATATGAATAACTGCAATGTCAAATTTTAAAGAGATCCAAAACATCTTTCTTTTTTACTTGCTGTGAAACCATGCCAAGCCTGAGATGCTCAGAACAAATGCAGTTGGTGCAGTCTGTCCTATATGATGAAAAATCACCTTCAAACAGATCCCAGAACCCTGAATATCACCTCTGTAGAGTCACCTATCTTAAGTGACAAAGCCTGGGGAATTGTCGAGAAAGAGCTTGTGCAGACTTTATACTCCTCTGCTCAGCAGGAACCACAAAAGCATCCTGTACAAAAATGGAGAATGACTATGTTTGATGAATTAAGGCCATAAATTGAGCCTTAAATTGAGCCTCAACCTCATAACTATTGATCGGATTTCCTTCAGGCTCACTGGGAACATTACTGCTCTATTAGAATTTTATGGTTCCTTAGTTAAGGATACTCTCATCAGTTTTACTCACCCTCCTCAGTGAAAAACATTAACTTGTTGGAGGGTATCCAGAATAGGGTGTGAAGTGTGGCACTGGCTCTAAAGCAAGCTATTAAGATGGAAGGTGGTGAATTTATTTGCAGTAGCAGCACAGGGAATGTTCAGAGGACAGTGACTCAGTGCCCCATGGTATCAGCTCAGCTATTCAATGCAGTATATATTGGTCAAGCAGGCAGCGTTGTTCAACAGCAACAGCTATCCAGCCTGTCAGAGTCCAGGGATTGCAAGGGCTCCTCTTCAAAATCAAGGCACTCGGGACCAGAACCCAGATTCTACAAACATATCCCTATGGAGAGTAACAGAAGCCAACAGTTATATGCCTACATATTATTTCACATTTTACATTATTATTATTTCATATACTGTGAAATCAGGCATCCCCTCCACTCTGACATGCATACTAGTCTCAGCAAAGTGCAATTATATTTGCTAATCCCAATCCCTTATCCCTCCTCAGAGAGACTGTTCCACATGCAGGTAGGCACATCACCTTGTTAATTAACAAGGTGATAGATCTAACTACTAACAGTTAGTATTCAGTATTGCTCCCACCCCAATAGATGCACTACCTGTGTGGAGAACACTAGGGTAGATGAGACTGTAGAGAGTTCAGTCTCGAGTGCGACACTCCTACATTGCTCAGAATAACTCTGCCTTTAATTTTCTTTTGTCACATCATTAACTCAGCTCCTTTGCTGACTTCTGGGTCTTTTTCAGCAGCACAGCTCTCCTTCTCGCTGCCAGAGACCACGTCCATTTCAGATCATGGGATCCCACGTCTCAATTTCATGTGGTGCTGATTATTTTACAATGGCTTTAACATGTTCTCTTCTTGTTGGAGCTGCAAATAGCAGCAGTCCAGTTACATCACTCAGCAAGGCTCATACCTGGCAAAATACTTACAGCCGAAGAGCAATACACAACTGAGCGGCAGGAGTGAGTCGTGAAGATGGTGCAAATGGAGCAGAAGCCTCACATGTGAATCTCTGGCAAAGCAGCAAAATTAGGAAGGGTACATGTGCTTAAGCATCTTGCCATAGAAGGGGGACTTGGGTTCCACAAGAAGTGGAAACATGAAGCAAGGAAAGATAGACAAGGAACAATATACATCTTTAGGGTCTGACTCTACAAACATGAGCCAGCATAATGCCCTGATGTAGTAAGCAGATTCACCTGAAAATAGGACTAGCACAAGCAAATATTTGCAGGGTTTCTTTGCACTTATACAGTACTACCAACAGCAAGCAGGCAGTTCTGTAAAAGAAGGCTTCCAAAATCAGAAGACTGATGTAAAAAAACCCCCAGAGATAAGGAAACAATTACACATGTCTGGTGTTTGACCCTGTAAGATATTTTCATTTTCTACAGGATCATAAGAAGGTAGATATTCATGCAGTCCATGAATAGAAAAGACTTTTTGAAATAGCCCAAGTATTTCAGGACTTCTGCATAGCTCTGAGGAACATCTGAATTAGTCAAGCCTCGAATAAAGAATTTAGGGAAGATCACGAAGAAAAGACAGGCTTGGCCTTTCCAGCTTCCCAGCCCTCTCTGGGCAGTGGTCTTACATCGCATATATCCTCTTCCATTCGTGCAATATGCTTTAGTTGTTGCTATTAAGTAGGATCAACAGAACTACAGCCTTGACTGCAATGAAATAATGGGAAGGAGAAGTGGCAATATGAACACTTCCCATACAGACAAATTGACATCAGCAGACCTCACAAGGCCTCTTCTGGTGGTTATTTCATTAGGCTGCTTGTCAGACTGAGAAGGTATCACACCTTTGGAATGCCAAACAGCTCTTTCTGCCTTTGGGTATGAGCACTTTTTCCATACACAGCTTTTAGTTAACTGTTTTCTGATTTGTACCTCACAAAGATGAGCTGAGCATCCTGGTCTTCACTCTCACTGTGCTGCTCCTGGCAGCCATCAAAGATTCCATATACCTGGAACAGCGCTGCAGCTTTAGCTTTAGCGGTTTAGCTTTAGCTAAACGAAAGCTGCAAAGTAAAGTTTAGAAGCCGAGATTTACCCAAAAGACCACTGTGAGCACTAACTTGAGCCACAGAAAACACTTTATGCCAAGCAGGTGCGAGGAGTTTTGAATTCAGTCGTATTAGTCAGCTTTGCATCACATCAGTGGCGCAGGCCAACTTGTATGTGATTGCTTCTTGCTGTTAGTACGGATTGACAGGAGGCTTCTCTTCCCTTTCTAACCTCAACTTTGCTTTTTGTACTGTGTATATACCATGTAGTGGGTGCCAAAAATAAGTCTACATTTCCTTTCCCAATATGCAAAAGTCAGTATGTAGGTATGACATGAATTATTTCGTAGTGCAAAGACTATCTATTCATAGCAGACTCTGTTTGTTACAGACATGCAGTTTTCCTTCCTTTTAGATAGCCTATTGTTTTTCTTTTTCATTTGTATTAAAAATAAAATCTTTGAGAACTGCAAGCAAGAGAGAAAAAAATTATTTCTTCTGAAACGAACGATTCTCCAAACAGGAAGGTTACCTTTTTCCTGTTTAGACATTTTGTTCAAAGAAAGGAAGTCAGGATTTTCAATGATAATAATAATAATTACATGGCATGTAAACATCAGTAAGTATCAAAGAAAGCTTCACTCTCTATTTAGTGGGTCCCAAATGCTATGCTGCTGTTTAGAGGATTTTTACCAGTTCACCAGCCTCTTGGAAAACTGGATTTATGAGCAGTCATTGCACTGGGCTGCTCAGCTGTGTGCAAGATTCCACAGTGAAAGAACAGCATTATCAGGCTGCCTCAAGCTGGCATGGAGGGCAGTGATGGAGAGGAGTGTAGCGAACAGAGAATCCTCATACAAAACAATGAGTTTGATACGGCAGGTTTGAGGGGCGGGGGGAGTGGTTTGAATCAGGATTACAAATACCAGGCGGTGTGATCTTTTCATGTTGCCACCCAAAACTAAGCACTTCAAGTCATGAAGTCTTTTGACGCTGTTCCTAAAAATTGAATTGTCGAAGCAATTTCAGCACTGTGATTAGGTACAGTATCAAAACAGATATTGGGTACATGTGGTGCCTTGTAACAGTGAAGCTAGGAGTGCTTTATAACGATAAGTGCATTTTATTATCCTCTCATTAAAGACAGAAGAATTGAGGCAGAAAGAATCAAGTTACGTACCTTTGGTCACGGTCAGTACTGGGAGGAGAAGCTCAGGTTTGACAAAGGATAAGCTATTAGGTCTCTTTATTCGATTTTGTAGGAGTTTTACAACACGCATTTTTATTACCTTGGAAACTAAAGTTTTCTATTTATCTGCAGAACTAAGTACCAATGTGAGGCCTTCACTTAGTGTGCCACTAGTTTGCCCATGTGGGGCAGAACAAGTTTCACAGGGAGGAGAAGGCAGCTGAAGAGTCATTTAGACTTGCCAACTTGAGTGCCAATGATTTTGGGATGATCTGAGCCTATTCAGTATAGGAGCAAGAATTCACTGGGCATTTCACTAGGAGTTGCTGACAACTTTTCAGGTACCCACATGATCTGGTATTTCTGATGAGGGCTTGCAAATTAAGAACAACAGGAAAAATAGTGGAAGACATATGGCCCTATGAGGACATGGTCCTCAAGAAGATGGACCTGTGGGAATGGGAGCAATGGAGTAGAGAGAATATGGAGAAGGTAAAGCAATTTTAAACCCATGAACTCTCTTTGGAGAACTCTGAGTTAATAAAATTTCACTAATGATCAGGAAAAAGCTTTGGAATGAGCCATTTGGATATGTTGCTTCAAAACAATGAAGCCTAAGAATTGAACGTGAATAAGGAAATAAAGAAAGGTGAGACCTTTGATTTAGAGTAGAGAGGATGAGAAACGAACAAACATATCACAACTATAGCCTCATTTTTACAAAGATCTAGTGTTCTGGAATTTACTCCCTTTAACTCAGCAGAAAGGAAAACCCAAGTCCCATGCACTCAGCCTTCCCTTTGGGATGGTGAGAAATGCCAGGGTGAGTCACTTACTTTGTATAAGCGTGTTAGCACCTGCAGCTCTCCTCACATAAGCATTCAACACCCCTGAAAAGCAGGCCTTGAATTTCTCACTCTTTTCCTAAAGAGAAATTGCCTTCAAGCTGCAAAGTGAACACATTCCAACTGCCTGCTGCAAGCATCTTGCAATTTTCAGTGTCAGCTTCTTTAATTTCAAACTTTAATTGCTTTGCAACTTCTTTTTGTAACCTCCCTAAGTTCCACACTGCCAAACATCCCTGGACCATCTTTTGCTGAAAATGGATTTGCACCCACCCAGGCAAAGACCATTCTGTGCTGTGAGAGAGGGCTGAGAACGGCTGACACTTAGGACGCTACATGGCAGGAATATCTGTGTGAATAAATACAAGTTAGGAAAGATCTACAAATCATTTAGCTAGGTATGTCCACCATATCCGCTACCCAGACTTCAGAGAAAACCCAGGGATTAATCACAGCCTTTCCTCTGAAGTGTGGGCTGCATTTTTCGTGCCAGAGGCAAGACTTTTTAAGAAGCTGCCAGCTCAGTCTTCAGCTATAGCATCCAATGCTGCCCCTGACAGACCTCATGGCATAAGAGAAAATACAGGCTGGTGTGGAACAAAGAGAAATCCAGAATACACATCACCTTTACAAAAATCGCTTGATACTCTTCAGGGACACATCCAGCAAGAGGAAAAATGTAGGCTGTCGGTTAATACAAAGCTGGTGATATTTCACTCAGTTCTGTCTTTACAATCCTTTATCAGGAGAAATCTGGAATGTGAGTTGATAGAGAACAGACTCAAGCTGGGACCGACAGAGCTTGGTTAGTTTAAATAATGAAGGAATTTTTTCTTTTTTGTTCCTAAACTAGGGAGAAGCTTTAGTAAAGCCCATGTTTTCTGCCCTATTTTCCATTTTTGTTCAATTCTCCTGGCCCAGGTCCTGTATGGAGATGGAAACAAATCACTTAATGAAAGAAAAGACAGGCTAGAAAAATCTGTAGTCTGATGTGAAAGATTTGAAAAACCCAGAGAAGCAAAAAAGCTGCAGGAAAGTGATATCTGAAGCTAACAGAAGTTTCCAGTGTGAAGAAAGAGGAGCTGCCCCTACTACAGAGGGCACTGTCCCTGCCAGCTCAGTGTCTATTCATACTGTAGGTGCAGTGACTAAATGAAAGACAAAGAATGGTATGAGAGGTCAATAACCTGAAACTTTTAAAGAAGCCTGTGCAAATCACCCTCTTCGTGCCTCACTTCTTAATCTTTTTCATGGGAGGACAACAAAAGCCCTCTATTCCATGGCTGCTGTAAATGTGAGGGTATTAAAATTGAGAGACAATTAAGCGATGTGCTGATGAAGCAATGAAAACATAGAAAACAGGTAAGAGCTTAGCTTTTTTCAACTTACTGAACTCCTCATAAGAGAGAAATCTATGGGCTTGTCCTAGGGCCATGGAAATCACACTGGCACTTGTCTTCACACCCAGAAGAACTTACACTAAGAACAGACGTTATTTCAGTTTTTTTGCTAAAACTGGAAAATCTTTCCTACTTAGCATGACTTCTGAAAAGAAAATAATGTAGTTCACTAGAAAGTGGGAACCCACTCCCCCTGGGTGTTCTTCCTTTCGAGTATTTGCTCATACTTCTGTGGGTGTTTTTGCTAACAGTGTCCTTTTCATCAGTGTTCTTCTCTGAAGAGACTCATTCATAATATTCTCATTTGGGTACACAACACATTTACCCCCTTGACACTTCAGAAATCCGCAGTTCCATTCATACCCCAGCACACACATCAGAAGGCTGTTTAAAAAGCCCCAGGAAGTTTGCTCAGACATGCTATTTTAGGAGACCTGGACTGGGTCTTGGAATTTTACAATATTTAGAGGATTTGGCACTGTGACTGTTTCCACACGAGGACACGTGTGCTGTCAGAACGCGCACCGTACACCTCGTGAGAGAGGAATAAGCTACCTGCGAGCTAAGCAATAAAGAGGAAGGCCTATAAAATGCTTGAGAGTAGCTGTAGTAAATAATTTGGGGAAGGCTGACCCAGTGAGCCAACAGCCTGATCCTAAAGAGACGGGTCAGGCTGCAGGGGGCCAGCCACAATGCACACGCTGGGGACACATTTGCTGTTCCCTACCTGTACCGTGCCCTGTGAGGAGGGAGGGACAGTGCATACAGAAAAGGTTAGCCTGTCTGAGCATAGGTTATAACATCATTTGGTGTTAGCTGAAGGGACAGAACTAAACCATCTTATGTTACAGCACTATAAAGCACACAGCTACAAAGCCTGGCCTTCCTCTGCACAACTCCACTAGGCCAGCGTATGTGTTATGGTCCTAAAATGGTCAGAAGATAAAAGGGCTGCCCAGTCTTAGCAAGCCTGGGGAATAAGAATGATGCAGTTTTCTACAGAGCTCCAACATACTTGTTGGCAGATGCCAAAGGCACCACCGAGGTCCCCTTTTAGTCCATCCTGCTGACACTGTGGTGAGGAGGTGGCAGTGGACACTCTACTAGCTTTATCTTTCTCATCCAACAGGCAACCTGGGACACGTGCTCAGACACCACTGACTGACTTCAGGGAGCAGCACCAGGGACACTGTTAATAGTAAACAATCATTTCTGCCATTCCAGCATTCCAGTTACTTTCCATGGCTCCTTGCAGGGTCCAAGGTCTTTAGGAAGGATCCGTGACTCATCTCAGGCTTGCATATTCTCAGTATTTGCAAGCCCTTAGGAAAGAGGCCTGGCACTATAACTTAGGGACCTATGAGGAATATCTGCAGAAATATATTTTACAAAGTAGGTAGCTGCAAGTAACCATTATGGCTGGGCTGTTCTGCCTTCTCGGTTTTCAGAGAAAGGTGGTATTCCTTATATGTCTGTTCTCCCATGGGAGCAGGCCATTTTTTCAGGAGCTGGCTCAGACTTCAAATTCATGAGACACAGCAATGGGTGATGAAATCCACTGAACAGACCTACATCTTGCAGAAGCACAACAGCAGCTCTCCTCAGCAAAGCCTCTGTAGATTTGCCACTGCTCAGATGACCTCAGAATCCAGACTTTTTACCTTAATAACTTACTGCTCTCTGGCCTCAGTTTTACCCCTTTGAAGGAAAAAGCTTAGCAGGAGACACTCTGGGAGGGATACAGTTTGTACTTCACATATAGAAGAGGTGACTTTTCTTTCAGTGACCCTTTGGTAGCCCTTGCACCCAGGTTGGAGATCCCCCCATATCCTGTTGACTGTATTTCATTGGCATGACAAAGCAGCGACAAAGCAGCACATCCTGCCTGAACCTATGAACCTTAGGCCAGACCCTCGTCTTTAGTTCCAGGATACATGCATTAACAATGCCTGATGAGCTACTACAATGTGTTGGTGCCTTAGTCACTGAAATTTGGCACTGCAAAATATCAGTCTGTTCTCCCAGGATGCGTATCTGAAGCCAGAATCTTCACTAAAAGCTGCTACGCCATCAAAACCCCATCCACACCAAAACCAGCACAGATTTTAAACAGACGCTCTTGGGTTTATTCTGACTTCCTGCAAAGACTAGAGGTGTATTGAGCCTCAGTTTTCAAAGTGGCATCTGGGATCAATGCAAACCTTTGTCACAAGTGGCTCAAGGTGCAAGACTCAGCCTTGCCTCCCACTGAGAGCCAGCAGCTGCATACATTTTTGACAGACTGATAGCTGTTTACACAGCAGTAAATATCTTCATACTCCATCTATTTATACTTTCATGTCACTTCAGAATTTTTTATTTTAAATTTCATTTTAAATCAAAGATACCAAGAAGGCTGTATAATTCTGTGTGTTACTTCACAGTTTGATAGAGAAAACATGACCTAGGAGGGTAAGAGTCTGAGAAGTGAGATGTGATTGCTTTAGCAGGAAGGTTAATTAAATAAAATTCCTCAAGATCTAATCCCTCCTGCCTAGCTCCCACTTGGCTTTTGTGACTGCTCTGCATGTTTCGATCTACCCACTGAGAAGTCATTGAAGGGGATAAAGGTTGCAGCCCACCTGCCTGATATCCACTGACTTTGAGGAGGGGAAAAACATCTTGGAATTATTTTTTCTTCAGTGCTAATACACTTACTAGAAATAAACCTAATCAGTAAGTTGGTGACTGATTAATGGGTGTTTTGGCTTTGATGAGCCATCTGAGATGAGAACCTGAGCAATATCTAGATGGTTGTAAGCCAGATGAACTGGGGAGAGGAATCTTACACAATTATGTTGTGGTATAAACAGAACCAGAGACCACAAGGCAGAAGAAAACAAAAGGGCTTGAAAATCTGAGAAAACTAGAGGAAAATAAAAAAAGCAGAGAAAAACAAATGGGCTTTTTACACTTTAAGCAATCTATGATCTGACCCAGTTTCAGCAATAGAAAGATACCCAGGGAATTCCAGAGATGTTTTAGGTTTTTTTAAGAAATGCATTTTTACTATGTCTTGAGTAGATAAATTCTGCAGCAAGAAATATAATATTTGTTTTCCAAAATCTTAGCCCTTGTTGAGAAATTTTTTAAAACAGTATTAGCTCTTAAAGGGGTGAGGCAGATGATCTCAGAGCTGGACCAGCTTCTGACTTGCAGCATCCAAAACGATCAAGATTATTCTTCTGCAGATGTGGCCTTAAGCATTTGTAAAATTTACAGCTGTCTATGAATTCCACATCTAAAACCAAAAAATTACAGCAAGGGACCGGCACGGTGAATCATCACTCTCAAATCTCCCTTGCAAAAGAGGTGTCTCTATCCCTTCCCAAAATGTGAGTCACAGTTCCCTGATATGGGCCAGAAATCTGCCCTCTAGTTCTCAGAAAATGGTGTTTATAGCATAGCAGGATCTAATTATTAAGGAATTGCAAGGCCTCTTGGAGAAACAAAAAGGGCTGCTACACCCTGGTTGCAAGAAAATAGCATGACCCCTGGAGAGAAGACATCCTTGTGGTTGAATGTAGGGATGAGTAAACAAAGATGAAAGGATTGCTCTTGATAAGGCACAATCTCTGTGTTTTTCTTGTGACAACCACACTCTTCCACAGTTGTACAAGGAATTCATATGGCAGCAGCAGGTTATCAATATGTATTTTAAGTAACTTCTAGGTTTTGATGCATCTAGGAACTTCTTCAAGAGGTGTCTTAGCAATCAAGAACTTCTGTTTCACAAATCAGAGATTCAAGCACACAGGAAAATCAACTACCCAAGAACTGCTCTCAGCAGGAGCCATGAGAAACGTCTGCCCTGGTACATTACCTTCTCCATTAGCCTCCTGAAATTTGATTTGACATTGCAAAAAGGAGTGTGCAGGTACCCTTGTCAGCTCCAGAGGCAGGAGACAGGAATGGCACTTTAATGACCCACTTAAAAGTAATGAAACAGCCATTTATCCTAATTGGAGGAACACTAATTATATCAGAGAGTGGCAGCACTCTTAGATGGCAGAGTGCAAATGCTACCTAATCAAAGTTAATGAATAGGTAAAGTATCCCGACAGAGCATCTGTGCATCACTCAGGCATTCCTGCAAACAGAAAGATTAGCCTGTAGGGAGCTGATCTGCAAACAGAGGTTTTAAAATGGAAGGTTAATTATAGTGGTTGAATACATGTTCTTTATCTAAAAACAAGTTCACACCATGAGCCTCAAGGGACGCTTTCCCTTTGAAAGAAATGAAAGTGGCTCAAACGTGGGGGAACATCCACTGTGGAAGGCCTGTGGTGATTACCATGAACATGTGAGGGACTCCCAGTCTTCATTCATGGGATAGAAAGAGGAGGTTCAAGACAGCCTTTGAGTAAGGACACCACTGCTGCTAAGCCACAGGGGGAAAATCTTATGCTGAAATGTCTTTGCTTTCTTTCTAATTGGCTCCCAGCAAGCAGAAGAGAGAGGCCTCTGGCACTGCTGCTGGGAGGGAAAGGTCAATTCCAGCATCTTCACAGCCAGTCTGGAGCACAGCAGAAGTAAAGTGTAGGGCCCTGGACTGGCACAAAGCACCTCATAAATCCTTCAGCCTCGGTCCTTAAGGACAACAATGGGGCTCTGAATGAAACCTCATTTGCTCCGCACTGGCCAGGAGAAGGGTGGTTGGGATGCAAGGGCTGGGAATGGACATGAAACAAGGAACAGTGAAAAGGTCCTGGAGAGTGCATTGAACCTTAGCACTCCTGGAAGAGGAGATTATTATTACAAGGGAAATGTAGGGGTCTCGCCTTCAGCAATCACCTAGATATAGCAGTGCATTTGTATGAAAGTGAGCTGGGCTTTCTATGAGCTGTTCACTGACAGGATCCCAACAGCTGTGAGGGAAAAAAAAAACCAAAGGAAAAAAGCTTTGACACCTTTTAAAAAAACCTCTAATGAGGAACAGCAGTGAATTGACAAAGTTTAAACTTCTGCCAATGAAAGAAAGTAATCAAAATTTGCTCCTGTGAGCAAGGTACAATGTTAAAGTCAGAAAACATTTACCCTCAAGCCACATTAGTCAGAGCCTTAAAATATTAGCAGAATTCACTAGATGGAAGCCATGTGAACAGCACAGGTTTTATATACTGAAGATGCCAAGTAAACACACAAGCCTTGACCAAACAAGTACTGCACTGACAGCTCAGATCTAAAAAAAAAAAAAAAGAAGCCATGAGGGATGTAATAAAACTCCAAGGAAAATGTGCTTCCAGCCAAAAAAACAAAACAAACCTCAACAACTCAGGATAAAAAGACATTCACAGCCTCTCAATGCTTACTGAGATTAGACATAAAAGCCTCTTCAATTTATCTTGAGTTGTGCTTTCCTCTTAATGTCAAAGGGTACCCTGCTGCATAGGAAGATGTTTATACCCTCTCATGGGAAGCCAGAGGCTTCAGATAAGGGAGTGTCTTTGGAAGAAGAGAGCTTTAAAGGCTTGGGAAGATAGCCTTTATTATCAGCCAACCCTCTATTAGGTTGGTGAGATTCCTGTTTGATTTGGCTGCAGTCTCTAGCCTCAAGTTCCTGCACAAGCTTTTAAAATAGAACAAGATCTCCCTGCAGCTGAAAAAAGGGTGAAGGGTGGAAGATGTAAATAGCAATTAAAGCAAAAATCTTGCTTTAAAAAACCCCTCCCCTAACAGATACTCTTGCTCTTCCCCAGTGGCCAACACTGGCAGGCTGACAAAGCCAAACAGGCTACACAAACAAGTTCAAGTCAAATGTAACTTGCCCAGCTATTTCAAACTGCAGATGACAACACAACCCTGACATCACCCTTTTTTGCTCTCATGATTAGAGGCAATTCAACAAAGGACAGATTGCTGGACTGGGGTTCATGAGTGCTGGGAGCTGTCCTGGCTTCCCCACCAGCCTGCTAGGTAATTACCTTGGCACATCTCTGCTGCTTTACCTTTCTGAAATATTTTTGAGATTTTTTGAGTCCTATAGATAAGAAGTTCTTTGTTAAGTATTACTATATATTCTTACTATTGGTGGTTTGTGTTCCATACAGTTTGATAAGACTATGCAGAAAAATAAAACAGCAAAGCAAACCAAACTTGGTTTGGGGAATAAGAACCCCAAATATTCCTTCCCATCACAGAGCAGCCCTGTCAGGCTCATGCTTCTCAGGAACCGAGTGTGCTCAGCTCCCATTTACTGTTCATGTTTTGTGACCTTCCCTCGCCTGTGTCTCAGTTTTTCACTGTGCTGTTATAAATCATGACTTTCTTGTCTCTCAGCACTTCAATCAATACATAAAATGTCAGATCAGATAACTGGTACTCTCTCAACGCACACTAATGTAATTTCATAATGTGATTTTACTTTTCAGAGAAAGAATCAGAAAAGCTATTATTGGAACAGGAAGAACCAGGTGATCGATCAAGGACACTTTAAAGGCAAAATTCTTTGAGTTTTGAGTACAGTATTTGGCTTTGGATTATACACAGGTGGCTTCTGTGACTTCCACTCCATTCACACATGCTACAAACCTATTCCAAACCCTAAACACTTACACAACTGACCTTGGACAAGGTATCTACTGTGATACCAAAGTATCACAGGATGCTAAAGCACCTTGGGAGATCAGTTTGGTCATGGAAGTTTGTCAGCATCTACGATTTCTTTTTATATAGCATTAGTATCACATGGAAGTTGTCATGCTGCAGCCCATTTTTTTCTGTCTCATTTCCAACCAATATCTGACATATGGGATGAATCTGAGCTGACATCTCCAAGCATAACAACACTATACAGAGATTTGAAGAGCTGCAAAGGGCGAGGTGTGAAATGGAATCAGCTACAGAATTTTGGAGAATAATTAAAGAATTCACAGAGGAAAAAACCCCACATCTCAAACTCATGCTGTTGTTTTGAATCTGTGCTCCAACAGAAGACAAATCCAAGGTGCAGGCAAGACGCAATCTCAGTCCTTCTGGCTCTGGAACCAGAGCTCTGCAATGACAAGATGAAGTTCTGCTCATGTCTCTGCACATTTCCTCTCCATTTGCTCATGGCCATATCATCTCATCTGTGTTAGGAGACGATGAGATTTTTCAGTTGGGATTCTAGGGAGGCTGGCTTCAGTAACTAGGAAGTCCCTTTCAGGAGCAGACTAGGAATGCCTGGGCGTTCCTGTTGACAATTTTTGCCATATAACAGCAGTCTGCAGTTCAGGAGTACTTTGTAAACTTCCCTCAGTTCCCTGAATGATCATCATTATCCTCCCCACAACTGCTCAGACTTGAGAGCACAGAGAAACTGAATAGTACAAGTCATTGGAAAAGTCAGTTTGGGCCACAGTCACAATCCTTATATTTCTTGATATAACTTGGACCATCCAAAATCTTTTGAAAGAAGTATCAAATAGTTCCATTTTTGCTCAGGTGTGTCATTGAACTCAGTTTTTGCCCAAGGACTGGGTGGAGACACTGAACACCTCAGTGAGAAGTACAAGCAACTTTCTGTGATAGCACTTTCACTGTATGGTCCTGATGACCTGCCTCTTTGCAAAACTTGTAAAAGCTTTTGCTTCATAGGGAGGGAGGTCTGGTTGATATTAAAAAAAAGGCATTGCATTGCACAGTTATTCTTATAATGCCTCTAATCTCCAAGCGCCTTTGCCAAGGAAAATATCATAAACAGGTTTTGCGTGAAACATGGAAATAAGCAAAGAAGCAGAACTAAGTATTACTGAGATAGACAAATTTGAGATGAGAAGGAAATTGCAAACAGAAATTAAGGTATGCAGCAAGGGAAATGTTGATGAGAATCAAAACATCTTGATGAGAATCAAAACTGCCCCAAAAAATTCACTGAAACCAGAGTGAGAGCAGATATTTTTAAGCGCTGATAAGCTGACTGGATGCCAGCACTTGAAAGAAGTTGTAACTTTTCCTAGGAAAAAAGAAGGAAAGAAAGCAAAGGATTCTGGAGATCCAGGCATCTCCACGTAGAAGGATCAGCAATATGGGAGAAAGAAGAGCATTTTTCTTCAAATTCTCTGGTGATAAAATTAGGAGGAGTCCAGGTCTCACTGGAGCTGGATTTCATCTATAGCCTCTGTTTGCAGGGACTCACGCTGCCAAGCATCAGGCACACATGGCAGAGCTGAGAAGTCTGGGTACGTACTGGTTTTAATTGCTACCTGAAAAAGTGTGGAAGGTGACTTCACCTTGAGGTGACAGAGATAAACCAGATACCCTGGACACGGTTACACAGAGACAAGTTAATGTCGATGTGTGCCTTAAAGCAGAAAAGGTTATGTTGGCAATTTGACACAGGCATACCTGACATTCTTCTCAAATTGGAGTGAAAAGACCAGCCTGTGATTTATAAAAGGGTAGACAAAGCTGCACAAAGGCCAGGGGCAGGAAAGAGATCAAAGTCTTAAACAGAACAAGCTTTCCTTATCAGGTTGAGGCTTTTTTTTTTTCTGTTTCAGAAAAAATTTAAAATAATAATTTCTAGCAAAAATAATATTTTCAGAATCATCTTCCAAAAAAAAATGAATCTTGGATTAAAGAAGCTTCAGTTTTCATGTCTTTTTTTCCTCTTCTTTCAATTCTTCAGTGGCAAAATACTTCAAGAGAGAGAAAAAGAGAAAATGTCAAGCAGCCACAAAGAAACTTGGACATTTTCTGTATAAATGCTGGTGAAATATTTTGAATTAATTATTTATGCTGTATGTAAAGGCCTTCAAAACTAAGACATTTTAAAAATAATTTTTCTGTTATCATTATTTCACAAGCCTTGTAATAACACTCTGAGACTTACAAAGCATTTCTGACATTTCCAGACTGTCCAGACTGCATCTGAATAAAATCATAGTAGTAAGAGTTGAAGCAAACAATAATCCTGGAAGTCTGAGTCCCCAGATTCAGGTATCACTCAGCATCAGCTCAAAAACAGAGCACAATATGACTGTCTATTTCTTATTGTCTCTCCACCTTCTCTTTTTAAAGACAACATTTTCAGGAGTGCAGGGCTCACTGTTTCTTATTCCTGCCTAGTGCCCTACACTGAATGGCAAGCAGAACAAAACTAGCACTTGCTACTGCCAATCAATGGCCAGACACAGCTAAAGACAGTAATTTCCAAGGCTGATAAACAGGGTTTATTTCATTAAATGGTTACATTTCTTGTATGTAGAGTTTTCTAGTTCAGCCATGTTCTGAGGTTTTCACTGAAAACTCAGGCCTCCCAGATATTGCTGTTTCTGATGACTCCACACTCACTCCAGGCCTGGGACTCTTTTAATTCTCTCCAGGCTGCCGGAAAAACAAGGTACAACAGCAGTCAGTCAGAAAGACACACTTATTTTCATCTCTCATGCAGCTGATATCTGAGCAGAACATCTCAGTGGGGCCCTAAGGGCAACAATAACTTTGATTTATTCCAGAAACTGCTTTCTCAGACAAGTTGCTCTCTTGGCAAAATTTAGAACAAATTCTTTAACTATAAATGCTTGGGAAAGGTTTTGACTTCCCATCTCACTTGAATAGATACTGTTTGCACTGTATTTTGTGTGACCCCCTCAGCCCCCCAGCAACAACACTTAACATTATTTCCTGATGGCATGTCAATCTGTTGCCTTAATTGTTCATAATGTCAATAATTATTATACAAACACAATATTGAAGAATTATTTCAAATCCTCATTGACTTAAGTACCAACAGGAAGAGGAAACTAGGGCAGGAAAAACCTGCAATTACTGTTATGCATTCCCAGTAACATCAGTCCCACCGCATCAGTACACTGTCTTCCTTGTTCTTCTCTCTTCTCCTCAGATTTCCTCTGGCAGAGCCAGCTCAGAGAACAAAAGATGGATTAGACATTTACAAGAATAAGAATAGTATCTAATATTACACTAGCTAATGAAAAACGTCCAAAGATATCAACTGTCATGCTTCAAGGGGATAAACTGATTGCCAGCTGTGGTCACGGAAAAATAGCTTCCCCACCCTCATCCACACAATACTTCAATGTAATTACAGTGGGAACACAGTGAGCATTTAAACCTGTCTTGAAACAGCCACAATTGGAAGCAGTGGTAAGAAAAAAATCTTGACCAGACAACTCACTCACCTCCGTTTTACCTAAAGCAGTACAAATAACAGACAGTGTAGCCATCCAGACCAAGGCAATAAAGGAATTTTGGCTTTCCACTTGAAATGCTGGCAGATGAGCCCCATATGGCTGTTTGCTGAAATTCATGCCAACACACTGATGAGTGTCTGTGAAGGTAACTACAGTTGCTTCACAGCATATTGTCTGCATATCCACCAAGGGCCCCTATTACAGTTCTGCACACACTGTTTGATTGTAATTGGTTTAATCACTGGTCCTGCAAGGTCATACTGCCTTCATTAAGTCTGGTAGTTCTTCTTAACCCAAAATATTAAAGTCCTCTACCCAGCAGGACAGTAACACACATTCTCAGAGGCACGTGTACAACTCAGGTCCACTACTCTGTCTCTACATATGTCCCTTTTATTCCTTTTGTCAATATTAAATACACTTCTGATGTATTTAATCTTTTTCTCTAATTCTTTCATCTATTCCTCTCTGGTAATACCCTTTCCTTCCAGTGTTGATCTTATATTTATCTGTAAATCCTGGAACATCCACAAAAGGCTGCAGAAGCAATACAGAACTAAAAATGCTGGACAACCAAAACTACCTGCCTTGTTTTGGCATTCTTTTCACTTTTGCCCTGTCTGTAATATTGCAGAAATTAAGCAGAGACCATGTAGTGCCTGACAATCTTCCCTCTTGAAGGTCAACATTCATTGGGGTAAATATTTTGTTAGAGAAGGATAGATGGGAGAAGATTCAGAGATACAAGAATGAAGTTCTCAGTTTATGGACCCAAGTATAAAAAAACTTTTTAAGGAAGCTCCAAAATGCATCCTCAGAGAGTTCTGATTCTGCATTCATCTAATGTGCATTGAGAGGTTTTTCCTTGTCAGTCATCAAAAGAATGAGCACATCTGGGCTGTGTGCCTGGTGTGGTGCTATGAGAGAGAAGGCCCAGACAAGGCAGGCAGGCCATCACATGCTGTCCCAAACAAAATCTGTGCACCACCTTCTAAACCCAGCTTAAGATGGAACAAACCACAGCAGCACAATCTGGAGGTGACAAATGAATTGGCGTAATGTGGTCAGAGGGAAGAAAGGCCAGACTTTCTTAGAAAGCTGGAAGTGAAAGATTACATTTTTAGAAACTAATGTAAACCTAAGCTTCCTCAAGTAAAGCATGCTGATGTGTCTCAAAGCTTCAGCTGGCCTAAACACTGTGAGTAAGCACTGAAAGAACAAGATTTTTAAACTTTTCTAAAACATTCTCAACCTTTATGACCAAATCTAACCTTGAAAGAATTCGGAGGTTTTGCCTGCTCATTTTCTATTTTTATACACACACTTACATATGGGTATATTATGATAGAACTTTACCAAAAGTTTTCCCCTTTTAATTTCTTCTTACAGGAAAGGACGACTGTAAATTCCAGGGTCAGAGAGGTTTTGTTCAAAATCTAAATCAAATGATGGCTCTGATGTTTAAGTACAGAGGTGTGCAAGAAAACTGCTGATCTCTAAGAACAAGAGTAGATCACTTGTATTTCCTAACCTCTGTATTTACATACTGGAAGATTCTGAACTGGGTATCCAGTATTTTAGTTTACAAAGAGAACATAAGGTTTACAACATTTTTCTTAATATGAATATTGCACACAAAGCAGTATTACGAGGTGTCCTGGGTGAGTGCTGCCTGATGCCATAGACGAAAACCTATGCCTTTTCCTGTTAAAAACTACATGCACCAAAAAATGGGAACAATAGATTAGTCAAAGGAATTAAGTTTTCCCAAGCCAGCACATAGTCAAGGGCTGACTGTTATGACGAAGATGAATTGGATTTGAAGCATTATCATGGGGAAGACAAGAGACAAGGGCTGGGCTCAGAGCACTGGGCCCAGGGACCACTGTAACCACTGATTTAACCCTATCATGACACAGGTAACCAGTTATCCAGAAAAGGTGGTGCTCTGTCCCTAAAAGGCAACTACTGAAGTCCATTGTATAGGATGAATTCCAACAGAAGTCAGAATTGGCTTATGGTTTAATTTCCCACTGCAGACCACTCCACAGCACAGAGATACTTGTGGGAGCTGAGTACTGAAGGCCAGAGCCTGTGCTGTCCCAGCTGGATTCCTTTGGTGACTAAGGGGAACAGGGTACATATCCCAGGTAACCTTTTCCTTTGCTTGGTCAAATATAAAGATTCATGGAAGCAAAGTAGCCCCTTTACCAAGCTTGCTACCTCAAAGAGGAAAGAAATATTTCACCTGTTTCTGTGATTTTCCAACTTTCCCATGTTATTCTAGTCTCAGGTTTCAATCCGCTTGTATGTGAGTTAACAAGACAGAAAGAGGCTATACTGCCTTGGTAGCCAAGAAGACATTGCAACCTTTGAAAACCTTCAGAAGGTGATGTTCCAAGTTAGATATGATTTGATGCTCCTAAATTAGGATCTTGGGCTCTCTGCACATTCACTGGGAAAAGATACACATGCTTCCAGAAGGTTGCACCTGGATTGGATGTGTGAAGAAGACAACAGGGGTACATCTCAGATTACTATTACACAGTAGCTTCCTGTCCCACATTTAGTTTGGAGGTTTTATGCAGTGAGGAGAGAGGGATTTCAGGCAGGACACCACAGTCCAGGGTGCATATGCTTTTTCTTATGTCAGCAGTCAGCCTTAGATGCTGCATCCATACCAACAGGCTGGAGCTCCAAGATCTCACTTTACTGAATTAATTCACTGTGTGACAAACCTCAGTAGCTGGGAGACTAATTTTCAGTTCAGATCATAGCTACAGATCAGCCACTGTTCTACAGAGAAAAGATGGAAGAAACTGAATCTTTTGACAGAATTCCACCCTCTCTTCCCCATCTCCCCTCCTGCTGTAGGAGTGGTTACAAACAAGAGTTGCACCTAGTTCAGTACACTGAAATGTGACTTCAGATCCTCTGAACTAAAAACAAACTAATCTGAGAGCTGTGATAGCTTTGAGGAAATCTATATTCAGTCAGGCACACCTAAATGTAAAAACATGAAGAGGCTGTGGCTTCCTCACTGCCTGGGTTTCCTAAGGAAGGGTGGACCCATTTCCAGATAGCATGGACTTGTGTGGAGGGAAGGGGGAAGACACTAGCAGCAACAACATCTGGCATGAATCTTTGCTTTCCTGATCCTAAAATACAATGTGAAACCAGAGCAAGTGTCGAAACTGAAGACTCTAGCAGGGTTTCACATCAATCAGGTTTTTCACGCTAAAATGTAGCCTGAAAAAAACAGGAGCAAGACAGCAAATGACAGACATCAGGATGATTTCGAAGCTCTTGCATGATCAGAAGAAAAAACAGTTTTAAATCCACAGCCCTTACATTTACAGTCCACCTCAGGAAGTCACGCTGCTCTGTTCCCAGACCCCAGGCAGCAGAGGAGGTGATAATACAAACTGCCTTTGGGTAATAAATAATACTTAAATAAATGAATCCCACCAGCTCTCCTCCACTTAACACGGGGCTCCAACAAGGCTGTACAAAAGCAGCAGGGATTCTTCCTCAACAGGGCCTCTTTGCAGGCAGCAGCAACTGCAAAGATTTGAGAAACGTGAGCACCAGGAGGGAGCCGCTCTCGGTTGCCCAAAGGAGGGGCAATAACTTGCAGAGTAGCACAGTGACAATGGACAAAAGGCAAATTTAAACCTGGCATCAGACAGATAAATCACTGAGAGTTCTTATGACTGGAGGCTAATCCTCAGGGATTGCACAGCCCAGTACCCCCCTGCTGCACAGGCCACCACATCTGCTTTGCTGCTTGAGATCAATCCCTCCCTCTGGTCAGAGGACTGGGCGAGGTATAACAGTGGTTCTGATTTAAGCTCTGTGTCTGGAAACACGCACTTAAAAAGCATTCACACAGTGGCATAACCAGCCCCTCTGAACTGGTTGGCCCCTTGCAGTACCATAACCAGCTCTTATCCTTTAGGATGCATGTTCAGACACTGCAAGGAAACTGGAGCTGAGCTGGAGAAGGGAACTTGAAGACAGAGCAAGGGCGGAGTTCACCCTGTCAGGTGGATTGTGAAAAGTGCTACAGACTTGCTAGCAATCAAGTATATTTGGCTTCTGTTTCACTATTACTGGCCAAGTGTTTTGTCTTTTTCCCCCCATGTTTGAATCAAGCAGTTTTAAACCTAGGTGTAGGTACTTTGAATCATCTATGCATATCAAATTAATTATTTTAAAGGCATCACAAAATACAATCACAAAGCACTAAAAATGGTTGATTAAATGAGAGCTTATATGTCCCTACTGTGCTTGCCCATTTATAAAAATACTGAAATAATGATAACATTAAACATCAGTTTATAATAATTATAAGGAGTTTAAGACTGGAGCATATTATTCTAGGTTTTATATATTTAAAAGAAGTATGGATTTAAAAGTAAGTGCACAGTGTTTCTTCGAGAACATCAAAATGGAATCGGATTAGGCCACGTTTTTCACTTAACCAGGGTGAAGTGAACAATTAATCAGTTTGAATGCCAGTAACATCTTAGCTACAAAAATCCAAGTATGTATTTAGAACAACCAAAGAATCCAAGCACATACACACAGTTTCAGCTACATTTACACACCATTACAAATACTCACCTTCTGAATTTTGAAACATCTGTGCTGGGCAAAGTTATCAGCTTCTGTATTCAGGAGACAAACAGAAGTACAGATTTCAACCTCCCTTCTCCATTGCCTACAACAACCAGCATCTGGAATAAGCCAAATAGGCAGACTCACATTCTGCTTTTAGAGACGGTCTCAGTTCTGAGCTGCTCATTCAGGAGGCAGTTCAGTCCCCATCCAAAGTTGTGACTGGTGACAGCCAAATTCTGATCTATCTGCGAACCTGTATAACACATGCCAAGTGGAGTATATCAGGGTTATAGCACTGAAAGCTACTTGGATGTACTAAGTGATTGGTCACCTTAGACAAGTACCTACAAGACTTGCTAGGCCACTTAGACACACACAGGTCTATGGGCCTGGACGGGATCCCTCCAAGTGCACTGAAGGAGCTGGTGGAAGTGCTCACTGAGCCACTTTCTACCATTTACCAGCAATCCTGGCTAACTGGGAAGGTCCCAGTTGTCTGGAAATCTGCAAATGTGACTAAGCCCATCTACAAAAACGGCTGAAGGAGTCTCTGGGGAACTAAGGGCCTGTCAGTCTGACCTCATTGCAAGGGGAGATCTTGAGACAGATCAGCTTGGTTGCCATCATATGGCACACACAGGACAACGAGGGGATCAAGCCCAGACAGCATGGGTTGATGTGAGGCAGGTCCTGCTTGACCATGCTGACCTCCTTCTATGATGAGGTGACCCACTCAGTGGATGAGGGAAAAGCTGTGGATGTGTCTACCAGAACTTACGTAAAGCCTTTGACATCATTTCCCACAGCATCCTCCTGGAGAAATGGGCTTGGATGGATGTACTCTTCAGTGGCTGGATGGTGTGGCCCAGGGAGTGGTGGTGAGTACAGCTAAATCCAGCTGGTGATCAGTCACTAGTGGGGTTTCCCACAGCTCTGTAGCGGGGGAAAGTCGTGTTTAATGTCCTTATTGGCGTTCTGGATGAGGGGAGTGAGTGTACCCTCCATCACTTCAGAGATTACACCAAGTTGGGTGGAAGTGTCGATCTGCGGGAGGGCAGAAAGGCTCTACAGAGGGATCTGGATAGGGTGGATCAATGGGCCAAGGCCAGCTGGATGAGGTTCAGCAAGGCCAAGTCCTGGGTTCTGCACTTGGGTCAAAAAAACCCCAAGCAGCACTATAGGCTTGAGGCAGAGTGGCTGGAAAGCAATTCAGAGGAAAAGGACCTGAGGGTGCTGGTCAGCGCTTGCTGAACGTGAGCCAGCCATGCGGCCAGGTGGCCAAGAAGGCCAATGGCATCCTGGCCTGTATCAGGAACAGTGTGGCCAGCAGGACCAGGGCAGTGACTGTCCCCTTGTACTCAGCACTGGTGAGGCCACGCCTCGAGTGCTGTGTGCAGTTCTGGGCCCTCACTACAGGAAGGATATTGAGGTGCTGGAGCAGGTTCACAGAAGAACAACAGAGCTGGTGAAGAGTCTGCAGCACAAGTCTTATGAGTGGCTGAGGGAGCTGGGGTTGTTTAGCCTGGAGAAAAGGAGGCTCAGGGGGACCTTATCACTCTCTACAACTCCCTGAAAGGAGGCTGTAGGCAGGTGGGAGTCAGTCTCTTCTCCCAGGTAACAAGGGACAGGACAAGAGGAAATGGCCTCAAGTTGCACCAGGGGAGATTTAGATCAGCTATTCGGACATTTCTTCTTCATAGAAGAGGTTTTCAAGCACTGGAACAGGCTGCTCAGGGAAGTGGTCAGTCACCATCCCTGAAGGTATTTTAAAGATGTGTAGATGTGGCACTTTAAGGACATGGTTCAGTGGTGGGTTTGGCAGTGCTGGGTTAATGGTTGGACTCAATCATTCTAAATGTCTTTTCCAACCAAAATGATTCTATGATTTATTGCAGGTTCCTGGAAAGCAGCCTTTTCAAATACTGGTATTTTCAAGTGCACAGAAGTTTACAATTCCCTAATTAAACATCAATCACCTTACACATGCTATTGTTTGCAACTCTGTTTCATGCTTATTACTCAGATCGTAAAAGTTATTGTACTCTCAAATACTGTGGTTTACATACATTTTCAAGACATTTACTCCCTCTGTGTAGTGTACAAGAGTATTTCAAGGCAAATAAGGATCTGGGATTATCTCTCTCTCTCTCTCTCGCCCTCTCTCCCCCCGTTTTAACTAAGCTAACTGAAGGTTAGATATCTAAGTTATCCAGTGCACCTACTGAGCCTGTCTCAAATTCTTGCATACAGGCTTGAGTGCCTTGCAGTTAAAACGTATTAGTTCAAGTCCCATAGTGCTTCTCAGCTGCAAATGATGAGAAAGCCAGATTAACACTTCAGTGACAGTTTCCTTACAACACCTTATTTTGGTAAGCCATCTTTCCCCAGTCTTGTTATTTCACATATTCAAACTTCTTTGGAAAGTGATACCATCTAGAGATAGCGGAGGACAGTTTGTTGAATTCTCATTCAACAACAGCATGGGACACATTAAGCAGGGTGGATTAAATAGTCCTTACAGAACTAAGAAAGCAACAGACCTTACCTCCTGGCAAGCCACTGTAATCCAAGTACTTTTCAATTTTATGTTGTTTTGCTTAATACTTCCTGAATTACTTCTTTTATGTTACTTTGTGTGAGGGTAATGCTACACAAAGGAAGGTGAGAATAAATTATTATTTGTCATGTATGTTACAAAATTCATAATGCCCGTCTTTCTGAAAATTATACCCTTTCAGTGCTATGCCAAATAAAACACCCCCATATTATGTAACTACCTACTGCTAGAAGTATTCAGACTTCAGTTTGTGTCAGTTTAACACAGTTCTCCCTATTTCTGCCCTATTTTGTAGTGGAACACTGCTGTGAAATCTTAAAAAGCTGACATATTATACTCCCTAAACGTAAATAAAGCTTCTCTAATAAGAAAGGATCAGAGAGATTATGCTACATAACAACAGAAGCTGTACTTCAAGAACTCAAGACAAATGGGAATCAACAAAAGGAGAGGAAGGCCTGCTACATGCAGTTTTAATGACAGAATGGCACTTAATAGGTTCAGTACCATGTCAGGAAAGAAATCAAGCTGCTGCGACATCTAAGAAAAGCCCAAAAATGTAGGGTCATATGAGAGAGAACCCTAACTAGGTACACAGAATAGAAGAGAAGGTGAATAATGGACTTGGACAGCTTTGCTGCTGTGACAGCCATGAATTCAAGTTCTATTAGATTGAAAAGAGCATTTATTATAGAAAAGGTTTGATGTTCAGGCCACTTGGAAGATATTTGGGACAATACTATCATATATTATAAAAGAGATATTTAAAACATACATTTTAAAAATACAGATTTAAAAATAAGTATTGAATCAGACTATTTTTGTAACAAAAAGTGAAGGAGTGTATCTGGCCTTGTACTGCAGGATGGCTTCAGCAGAACTCTCCACTCAAAGCAGTGCTAAACCTGCTTTCTTTGCTGTCAATCTTTTTAGGACTGAGTTCACATGCCTTCAGTGGCCTATTTCCGTTCATTTTTACCTGGACTGTAAGAACATGCATGAGTTCTGCTTTTGCACATAAACATCTCTTCTCAAAAGCAGATTTTGGGCCAAACACTAAGGAATTTTTACGAGAGCCAGTAACTCAGCAGTTGCGATACCTCTCTTTCTTACGCTAACACAGCTCGAATAACTCCAATTAACTTACTTGTGATTTATACCACTAAAGTGAGAGATGAATTACTGCCCCAGCATGCAACACTCTGAAGGGTTTTTTTATTACCAAAGGGAAGGGGAGAAGAGGTGGCTGATGCAGTCGCCGCCTCTCTGCTCCCCCCACACTGCAGGTGGCTCCTCTGACAGATCCTGAACGCTGCTGTTACAGCAAGGTGATTTCAGGTGACCTGCTCCTAGCATTGGGTGAGGGCAGACAACCAGAGGTGCCACCTTGTCTGTCATACCCAGCCAAGCTGCCCTTCATTTGTCCTGAAAATGACTTCAAATACATGTAAACCCAGTAATAGTTTCAGTACATCATCCATCTTAAAGTTTAAAACACGACATTTCCTATTATTGAGTAATATTTTAAAAATACTATTGTATGCAGAAGACACGGCTTAGGTCAAATTTTTAAGAGCCTGGCATTAGTCAGTGTGCATTTTAGTCACACTGTTTTCCAAGATTCAGGGCACTGTAATACAGCCAGCATTACTAATGAGTCAATTATGAATAATCTGCCGCATTCCTAAACTACAGAGAAACGTACTAGAACTGCTATTACGATACATCTACAGACAATTTTGGTTAAGGTTTCAGAAGGGTTTAAGAAAGTTTGTTTAGGCCTCAAAGCAAAGCCATCCATCTGCCCTAAAGACTCACTGCTGGACGAGTTCAACTTCTAAACACTACCACCATTGTGGTCAGGCCACAGCAAGAGATTAAGTGTTAGCCCTACTGCTTTTAGGAAGACAAATCAGCATCAGGTTTAAATTAATAGTTTGGGAACTAGACTCAACATACATTTTTAACTAACAGAATTTAAATAAAAGCAACAACCAGCTGCTGCTCACTTGGAATACGTCTATCCATTTGCAGGTAAAGGGACATTGGTCAAAACCTAAAATAATGGAATCCAAACCCAAGCTGGACATATTACCTTTAATACATTTCAGGTACACCAAAATACCCAAAATTATGTGTCTCCCGGAAACACCTGACTCTGTGGAACCTTCTTAAGTGGAGACTTTAGGAAAAACACTTGGAATACAGGCTGCCAAGTAAAAGCAAACAGTAAAGTCAAGAGTCCTTGGTGTGTGAGACTACTTAGTATTCAGACGTTATAGCACAGTAGTACCTAAAAACTGCAGCCTCCCTAAGCTGCGCATGATCTATGTTACAGGCTCTACGGACCTCAGAGGCCTTTTTCTGATAAAGTGAGTGAATAAATAGTCAAAGGATAACACCATTAAAGTGAGGGTAGTTCTGCCATAGTGACACTGGATCCAAATTCATGAGTCTGCAGAGATCTGTTATGAGGAGAAGCTATTGCCTTTCTTCCAGACTATAACTTCTACAGACTGAGCCTTTTATTGCTAAGGCAGGAGTTGTTTCGCGTTGTGGGAGTACGCAACACTTAGTAGGACGGTGTCCCAGCTCACTATCATAAATCAAATGCTAGATGTACAAGCACTTCAGATGTTATTGGCAGAAATAAAATTTAATACAGCTTGCCAGCATGTGGAAAAAATTTAAGGTCCAATTCAATGAAGTCACTGTGATTTTGGCCTGAATCACCCATCTGCTACCTATATTAAGTAGTATAACATTCTTTATATAAATAAAATATATTCAATTTTTATTACGTTTGACATTTCTTACAGTGCTAAAATTTTTGTCACTTGTCAACCTGTATTTTTAGAGCTCTCTTGGACTGACTGCCAGGACTCCATCTGGCAAAATGAGAGGTGTTCTGATTCAAAGCACTTCAAAGGAATTCTCCCACATCAATTAAAAAAGATCAAATTAAAGTGATTATGGGTGATTGCAGAAAGATGGGTTATAATTTTCTTTAAAAACACAAACAGTGGAACAGTAACTTAAAACTCCTTTACATTACTCTATCAGCTACCTACCCATCTACCAATACTTTGTACGAGATAACTGCATTCCAAGTGATTACTGAGCCTGGTGTAGTATTTTAGAGGACTTAACGTAAATTCTTGTATCATTTTTTTAAACTAATCAATGTATTACCCACAATCTAAATGTGACCTGAAAAACACAGACCCTAAGGACAATATAGATAACTAAGATATCTAATACATTATTTTTTTTTTCCCCCTGGGTGAAGTGTATTTGAAAGAACTGGTCTCATATATTAAGCCCCACTTCCAGGAAGATTCTGGCTTGTATTTTTTATTCCTTAGGAAAGCATACTAGCAACTTAAGACCCACAAACAGACAACTGTCTTCCCACAGTTGTGGGAAGAAAGTCTCTTTCCTTCCTCGAATAATCAAAGAGATGTCACTTTAAAGACACTTTATATGTTCAAGTTACTGCAAAGACTTTCCCAGAAAGCTCGCCTGTCATGTCTCAAGCTACATGTCATCACTGACAGAACAATTCCCAAACACCCAGCGTGGATTATCCATACGTAATCCATCCGCGTCTTGTAAAGCCAGGACCATGTTACTTCACGGGGTAAGCACCAGCCAGTGCCAGCGGTAGGGTCCTTAGCCCACCTGGGCAGCCTACAAGAGGAGCACCACACTGAGCCACACTCCGTGGTGTGCACACACCAGCATTCCCTATGCAATCCCGATGCATGGGAGGACTTCTGAGAGCAAATTAGTTAATGGAAATTGGAGTATTTTAGGCTCATCAGCTACCCTTGGGACTTGGCTATCACTGGCAAGTCTTCGAGAGATGTCTCAGTCGGATGTAATGGTTCTTCTTAAGATTTCATAGAGTGGAAAAGAATCCCACCTCTCCTTGCTTGCTTGCAGTAGCTGGTAAAAACTTAATTATTAGTATTTATTTATTTTTCTCCTGGATTTTCTGGGGATAGAGTAATGTATAGCTTCATCAGCCTTCACCTCTCACTGGAACCAACGTCTATTCTCTTCCACTCTCCATGGCTTAGATTTTGGAGTCTACACATGAACTGACATAGATGCAGTGCGCGCGCGCACACACACACACACACACACACACACACGGTGCCATGTCCATAACTTACCATGACTGCTCCTTGTCCAGCTACCGATTTGGAAAGGATAAAGCAGTTAGCAGGGGTGCAACAGCAAAGTCACAAAACGCAAATACAGCAGTGATCCTATTCGCTAGCCAAGTACATGAGTTCATTTTAATCTTTTCTAAGAACATATTATGTCACAACTTGTTATCTGCCCCATTTTTTCACTGTATTGGCCTTTAAGAACACATAACGGAAATATAACATTAATCCCTCTTGCTTACCTCACCATTATAAAACCAGTTATTAATATAAGCAGTTGAAAGTGGCTTCACGGGACGGAAAACTGGCTTAGGAAAAAAATTTCAGTTTTGAGCTCATCAGCTCAGAAAGTCCCCTGTTCTATAGATGCATTAGCTGGGAACCTCCCCTAAGGCCCCTAAGGTCTCAAAGGCACTGTTGTGAATGACAGCTGATGTGACAGGCGCTATGAAAGCATTACACATTGATTTGGCAAGGTCGGACTCATACTGCACTCAAGCAGGTGCAGTGGGCAGGAAAAAAGTTGGAAAATAGCAACAGCCCAGTTTATTTCTTATCCCTTTTTGATTTCTTCAGATTGCTAGCACTGCAAGTCTTAGCTCTTTATAATTAATGGCCTCTAAGCTGCACAGAAAAGCCTTGGATTGCTCTCCTTACAAGCGTTCAGAAAGAATCGGGCTCTAAATTGAGAGACAAGTTTCACGGTAGCTGAAACTGAGTTTTCTAACTAAGAAAGAATGATACGCTTCTTAAACCATGTAAAATCATTTTAGCCATTTCTGTAGATTTCAACCTCTTATTCTGTTCCAGTCACTGGGATATGTAAACATCACTACTCCCAGACAAACCAAAGTGGTTTGTTGTAAGATATGAATCTTCTGCATCCCTTCAACAAGAACATCAGGACAGAAGAAGCCAGACTTTTCCTCCAGTGATTCATTGCACACCAAGTACATGATATCACATCAACCTATGAAATCTATCTTCTGTGTCTAATAAATCAACACAACCAGTATAACCAAATGATTATATGAAGAGAGATTTGTCATTAAGGTACATAGCAATTATGACATGCTACACATTTCCAGCTTTCAAATCCACTCTCTCTGAATGATGAGACCAGCAAGTATTCCCACGACTATTCACAGCTACCATTTGACTAAATGATAGATACACAAATACAACATCCAAAATCTAATGTCTTGGTTACATCATTTACTTTAGTATTTGTGAATTTCATCTTGGAACTTCTTCGGGTAAGAACACTCAGAACACAGTATTTTAATTTATGCATTTGAGCCTTTTGCTTGACTTAATCTGATACGGCTGACAGCAAGCCTAGAAGATGTGCATTGACTATACCTTTCTCCACAGCAGATAACTCTGTGGGAAAAAGTTCAGCGTTGCAAGGCACTTCATACCCAATTTTATAACTCCCAATTTTATATACATACATCTGTCATCCACATGAACTGTATCTTGTCATTATTGAGAAGTAAATAATGTTCACTTACTATTGTTTTCACCTGTATTCTCTGGTATTTAATGGTAAAGCCTTTACAGTAACTGCCAGAAAGAGCAGTTTAAAATGTTTTACTGCACTATACACGCAGAAATGCAACAAGGGCAGTGCACATGCTGTTGGCTTCCAAGAGCCTTTCTTCAGATTTTGTTAGGGTGAATAGATAAAAAATATTCCAAAATAGCCTGCCCTGCAGAGCTGGTCTTTCAGACAAACCTGAGCGAAAACAATTACAGTCCTGCCACTGTTTCAAGGTCTGCATAAGCCTGCCAAGGCAGCAGTAGAATAAAGGTAAGTAATGTACTCAGGAAATGTGGCCATCTCAGTCTGACCCAAATGTTACCAATCTCACAAGCCTTGGCTTCAGAAAAAGGGAGTTTCTTTGCAACGCTTTATTTCTTGAGCTGGTTTATAAGGAGAAATTAAACCCTAATCCCCAGGACAAAAACTAAATGAAGCAAAAACCACCTTATAAGTTACAGCAAAAAAACATTCTGGACAACATCAGGTTTTACTACATGGAATGGCTTTATGAAATGTATAAACGTTATTGTTCTATAAAATAGATTTTTCATTCCAAAAGGCAAATTATAATTCATATTTATTCAGGACTTTCCTTTTTAGTGTTTTAAACTTACTTTTAAAAGAAAGACACGGGATTGCCAAATTAAGGGTTTATTATAGTGTTTTTATTAACAAACTTTCATTGGAAAGTTCTGGGCGCATTAACATAGGAGGCACATTGGCTTCGATGTTTGGCATTTGACAGTCAACAGAATTGCACTTCACTGCGATAGCCTTGCTACAGCAGTGTGAACTTTCACAGCAACCCTCATGGCGAGCCTCTCTCACTGACCTACTCAGCAGGTGCTTTTTATCATTTTGGTCGGCCTTCAAAACCTGCTCATTCTGCAAAGAATGCTGATCTATCTTGCTCTCAGCTTTCTTTTTTTGCTTGGACAGAGAGGCTTTCTTGCTTTCAACCCCATTCACTTCTATACCACCCTTTTCATCACATTTGTCTGTCTGCTGACACAATCCCTTTTGGTTATTTGAGATGCTGTTCTCACATTCAGAGCAACGTACTATTAGAGGTCCTGCGTTTCGGCAGAGAAACTGTGAGGAGCTCATCACCTTTGGAACAGTTCTTACGTTCTCCTCTGGGTTTTGACGAGCGTGTGTATCTGTCCTGTTTATTCTTTGATGTGCCTGAAACTGTTGCATGGACTGGAGGAAAAAATTTTTAGGCAGAGAGTTCTGTGTCATTGTTCTTTTGAGCCTTCCTTGAAGGCAACTGCAGTGGAGGACATGCTGGACTGGATGTACATAACCTTCGGCAGCTGGCTGTAAAGCATTTATAGGAGCTACTGAACTCTGGATCTGTACAGTTCCCGGAGAAGGAGAACACTGGTAACAGAAGGTGTCACTTAACTGCTGACATGAGTGTGGACTCCACTTCACTGCCACTTGCTTATATGCATCAGGACAGCTGCACTGCCTGTTTTGAGAGAAAACTGGGCATATGGTGTGTTGGTCAATAGAAGTCTGCAGCACAGCTGAACCAGCAACATTTTTAATGCTTTTAGTCACATCACTATTATAGGCTGGATGCATTGGCACACACATGTTTTGGGGCCTGCTGCTGAAGAGCTCTGAGCAGATATGAGTTTCTTCATACGTCACCTTCTCTGCAGGGTTGCAGATACCCGTTTGTGATGCTAGGGGCTCAAGCTCATAGTGCTCATGCTCCATTTCTGGTTTTTGACTTCTGGAGTCCAGCTGATACTTGCTAACAGGATGTGATTTATTTTGACCTCTGCCTCCTTGGCCTCCTGAAAAGGTCTGAGAGAAGGCATTACACCGCAATTTTTTTGGTAGAGGGATCTGGCCACAAGTGCCCTGGGGTCCAAGGCATCGGCACATGCACTGGAAGAAGAATGTTGCAAAAGCCCAGCTAATGCACATTATAAGCATCATAAAAGTGCCAAGCTGCGTGTATGCCAACACTGTCGAGGGCATCATCATTGCTCCAGCTACAAACGTAGTCAAGGCAGCCATTGCAATAGCAGAACCCATACGGCTTAGAGAAAAAATGACTTTTCCCTCTCGGTCAGGGTCAGGGGCTAAGCGATAAGCCACTCCATAATGAACAGCGAAGTCTACTGACAAGCCAACGGCCACTGAAATGGTGACAGATTCTAACACATTTAGCTCCCATCCCAGAAGAACCAGAGAACCTACAGTGACGAAAATAGTTCCGGCTATTGAAACTATTGCATAGAGGCTTATGATTATATTCCAAGTTGTAAGAAGCATTACACTAAATGCAACAGCAACTGAAAGACCCATGGCAATCAGAGTACCGTCAGAAAGACTGTCCTGAAGATCATAAAATTCGAGGTTACTCACAAACCAACCATTGCTAAGACCTTCAGGAGCAGAACTAAGCTCATTTGAAATCCACGAGTCTACCTCTTTGTAGAACTGATGCATTTTCTCGTAAGCCAGGGTGAAGAGGTAGGTGCTTTGGAACTCCAACACCACGGCCCTGATGGTGTCATTAAGGTCAAAGCGAGGCCCTGGAGTTTTGCTATCTAAATGGTACCCTGTGCTTCTTTCTAGCTCCATTATAGCTCTCTTGATACATAATTCAAAAACTTCTTGTTTGTATGGAAAGCTCCAGTGGCTGCAGCAGGGGTAAAGAGATGGCTCATCGCAGTCTTGATTCTCCATCCACTGCTTAAAGGTTTCAATGAAGCAGCTTGTGAAGTCTTGTTCTTCGGTCTGATAAAAAAAGGTTTGGTTTCTTAACTTCTGACAGAAACGTAAAATCCAAACCTGTGAGGCTGGACTAGCAATATTAAAACTGGTATCTAGCTGCAGCTTTCCTTTGCTTTTAGGGTTTAATGGGTCACCATTATCCTCGGGTGTCACACCCCAGATTACTGTAATCGGCATGTGGAGCTCCTCTCCATGGTGGACACGTTCAAACATAAAAAGTTTTTTGTATTCTGCATCGTATCGCTCAAATGGGTGTGAAGACCTAAATACCTGAAACTCAGAGAGCTCCAGTGACGGTAGTTTCATCTTTGGATTTACACACACAATATATGCTCCACCAATTGTTAAGGCAAGGAACCAGAAAAGCCAAATATATCGAAATTTGATAACAATGCACGGCAAAACTTTTTCAAAAAATATCCTGGATGCTTCTGAAACTGCAAAAATAATCTTATGGAACATTTGGCACAACACTGTCCAGCAGTTTTTGTTGTTGTATACCCTCTGCTGAGGTTTCTTAAAGCAACTGAAAATATTGAGAAGGTATCGTTCATGTAATACAACTACAGCAGGCAGCCATGTAACCATCAAAACATAATTCACCAAAATGGCAGTGCCAGCATAAACACCAAAACACCTGATTGCTGTGATATTGCTGACATAATTAGCATAGAAGGCAGCAGCGGTTGTAAAACTCGTGACAAACATGGAAAGAGCAGCGTGCTGCAACGTGATGCTCACTGTCTCAGAGGTTCCAGCATGAGGTTTATCGAACTTCGTGTAGTTCCAAACATCACATAAGACAAAGGCATCATCTGCTCCAATCCCAACAAGGATAATTAATGCCGTGAGATTCATGAATGGGAAGAACTCAAAATTAAATACTACCCGATAGAGAAAATAAGAAATAATCAAGGAACTAATTATTGCAAACATGGTCATCAGCGTGATAAACATGGACTTCGTGTACACACACATAACTAACAGAACAATTACAATGGCTATGGCAGGATACACAGTATCCATTAACAGGTAATCTTGAAACAACCTATGTTTTATTCCAAACTCAATCCCTGTGACGGTTGTTACACCATCAGAAGCGTTCCAGTTCTCAAAGTTATCTAGGTAAATACTCATCATGCTTTCCCCTTTCTCAGTTGGGGAGAAGAGCATGCTGTATTTTAAAGCTGGTAAGACATAGTCAGCTGTCTTTGGGCTTAGAAAATCCTTGTCCACTAGGTAGTGAAGGATCTGGTAAACAGCATTGTACTTGGTACATTTGCGAGGCACGTTTGTACACTTGAGTTGGTCCTTCCTTTTGGCATTCATATCCCAGCAGTCCGGCCCCAGGGTTCCATTGTAGTAGTATTTGGCACATGTGCGAAGCAGCTTTAGGGTGTGAGAGACGTCCCGTTCTACAATTTTTTGACACGATGACCTGTTGTTTAGAATAGCAATATAGTTGCCCAGTGTCCAGCTGGGACAGCACGAAGCAGCAGTGGCTCTCTGGCAGAGGTCACCAAACTGGGAATGGGATCTGATCTGTATAAAGACAGGCAGGGCAAACAGTCCAGTTTAAAGTAACAGTCCAAATTATTAGAAACATTCACCCACAAAAAACCTCCAAACAAACAAGAAACCCAACCCAATCCAACCCCTACTTCCCCACAAAAACAACCGAAAACTATGAAAATTCAGTTTATGGTCCTTCTGTGTCAACATTTTAAATTCTTATTTCCATGCACGTTGTTTTTGATCCGTATCCTCTTACGTGCAGCACACTAAACCAGCAGTAACTTGTCCAAGTGGCACAGAATTGGCAGAAGCACTAAGAGTGTTGTAATTCTATTGTCTGAAGATGCACTGAGGTACTTCGTTTCTTTCCAGACTGAGCATAGTTAATTCTCTTCTGTTATCTCATGCTATATTCCTGAAAATAACCAATCAGCCATGAATCAATGAAGTTTCATTCTGCTTGGAATCATACCCTGAGGTTCCTAGGAGACTTACCATCCAGAAAGAAAGGATGTGTCAGATGACTTCCATCTCCTGACCTATCTTCTACAACCCTGACTTTATGACTCACTTTTAGCTCTTGTGCAGCTGACAGACACTGCCTCCAACCTGCTCAGCCTGCCACCCAGGCATTGAATGTCCCTAAGCCATCCAGGATTTCCAAAGCACAAGCACAAGACAATTCCACTGTCATGAAGCACCCCAAAATAAGCCCTGATGCACAGACACAACAGTCATGCCTCTGAAGGCTGCACCCATGGTGGGACAAAGTCCAAAGAGTTGACTCAGGAGCGGAGTGGAGGAAGCTGCAGCAGCAGCAAGGCCAGAGAAGTCATGGGGACAAGCAGACACCAGTGGCAAGTGCAGAGCGGGAAGAGCTGGGACATGGGGGAGGACTGCTGTTGTCAACTCAAGTGACTGCCCAAAGGTCAGGAACTCCTACCAGAACTTTACAGAGATTATAGTGATTTTAACATCTTGGTTAAGGACTCTCCTGAACGGAACGAGTGTTAATCCCTTATGGGGATATTCTTCTTCCGCTTCAAGAATATTCCAGACTTAGCTGAAGTCAGCAAAAGCATGACTTAGCTAAATCACCGTAAGGCACTTCTATGCCAAACTGAATCAATAAAACAGAAGTGAAACTCTTAAGTATCAAGGTTAGACAAGGGAAATTTTCTCAAGTTGAAAAAACTCAGTCTTGGTAGGGCACAAGGAACATAAGTGTTAAAAACCAGAACTTCCAGCCTGTTATATGCGACAAAGTAGAATTAGTCCTTATATAGACTAATATGTATATAGACATATGTAAAAGTTCAGCCTTCATCAAGTTACATAGAATGAACACCTATTAATACAATCACGTTAATACAGCCATGTGCTTCAGTTTACAGGATTGGGCCCTGAAACCATTATCTATGTATGCTTTAAATTTAGGTGAACTGAAGTAAACCACAGAGTCTCTTTTTTTTTTTCCTTCTTCTTTTTTCTTTTGCAAAATCGCACAGCTTTATTATTAGCAATCCTTTATAATGCAGACAAAAAAAATGCACTTGGGGATTCTCACGGCAGTTATAAAAGCTTTAATAGGGACTAAATTTTGTCAACCAGTTTCTGAACAATAACAAACTGGCATTCCCAAAAAAACAGGATAATTCACATTTGATTGTTTCCAGATAAAAACACTCACACATGCAAACTCAGGAAAAACTGAACAACCTACTAAATAAAAGGAAGCACTGGAATAGCGTATCTGTGTTTTTCATGGCACATGTCCAGGTTAGTCCTATGAGGATATAATAGGCAAATTGAGAGGAAAGGATTGTATTGTCTTCTCTATGTACTGAAGTTCAAGATGGGACAATGAGGTTTATATACTGTTCTTTAACACTCGCTGCAGGCCACAAACATTCACTGCTAAAGTAACTGCTGCCAAAGATAAAGTAACATGAGCTGGCAGCCGGAAATTAGAAATTAAAATACAAAATTTAGCTCCTGATAGCTCATTAAAAGACTACGTAAAATGTTAATAGATTGTAGCATTGAGCTTTGTTGGCAATCCAAAAGAACTGAAAAGGCCATTTTGCTGTTGCCAGACCTGGTCTGCCACTGGCAACATTTTAATTTATTTTGGAACAAGTAAGGAAACTAAACAGTGCAACCTGCACACATGCTGCATCTGTGGGCAGATCTGCCCAAATGATTCTCCGCAGTAACAGACGTTCACAAATACACAGTTTTGGGGAAGCAGTCTGAAGAGATAACAGACAGTCTTTGAAGTTCATAAAATAACAGTTTATGGTTTATAGGGAAAACATTCTGTAATTAACAGGTGAAAAAACCAAAAACGCTCTTCTTATCGAACTAGTAGAAAGTTAGAGCACGTCCTGTAACTATTTTGAATATAGAGTTTCCATGAAGATTATAGGACTACCATACGCTGAGCAGCTGCAGGATGGAGCCCCTAAGTGTCAGTAAAACATATAGTCAAAACAGTTACAAGCAGATGGGAATACAATTAACACATGAGGATATATTGTTAGTTCCATACTAAAGCAAACACTTGGTGCTGAAATCCTGCTTATCATCAGAAAAATATACAAATCCTAAGGTTTGAATTTGCAGAAGATAGTGTCTGATTTTCCCATCTTTGGGTACAGAAAGCTTTGCTACTTATATCAACAGAACTGTGGCTCTAAACAAGGTTGAACTCAACAGCAAAAATAACTACAGCCAGAAGGGAGTTTGTAAGACCAGAAGGTCACTAGAGTCACAGATTTCTTCCGATCACTGCAGTGCAAGTTCAGCATCCTCCCTAGGGACTGGCTGCTACCAGAAGCATTCACAAGTGGGGAATAGCACAGCACTTTGTGAGTTCTAAGAAGTGTTACAAGACCTTGAAAACTGTTGGAAAGTGTTAAAATAATTTTAAAATGTTATTTGTAAGTAACAAGCATCTAAAAAAGAAATTATGAAAAAAGCCTCAGCCCTGAGCCCTGAACATCTAATTTTTATTGTAAATTTACATACACAGACCAACAATAATCGCAAACCCTAACCATATCACTCTGTTTTGTATACTAACTAGCTAAAAATCAATGCTGCCATCATGATGCACTGTTATTCTGCTCAGCTGCTGTATTCAATTACTATATTCTGAAGTAAATTACAAGTAAATTACAAATAAAGATCCACAGAAACATTATTTGCAACAATTTCCTCTATAACTATCTACACAACTGTGAGTGTAGCTGAAATAGCCAACTTTTAATTTTCTGATGTGTTCTTATTTCAAAAGAAGAGATGGTTTTATGGATATAAGATGTGCAGTGCTTTCTTTTTGAAGTAAAGCAGTTTCATCCTTCCCTCGGAAAGCAAAGCAGTGTTTGAAATAATACATTATTATCAAAGTGTGCATATAGGGAGGAACAAAAGAAAAATTCCTCAAGAGTAACGCAATCGTTACAGAGATTATTCTTCAGATGTAATTAACTGTCTTCTGTTAAATAGAATTATTTTGGTTTTTTTAAATTCAGACTGCATTGTTTTGCCATGACCTATACTACCTGGGATTTACCTGCATCAGCTGCCTATGTTACTAAACTTCAACAGCTAAACACACAGATTAGTATCTCCTCCTTAACTCTCAGTTTTTACCTTTGTAAATTACTCCACTGAATCTCCTGATTGAACTGGCAGTATTATTACCCCCTAGCTCAGCTCATGCAAAACTGAGCTGGGTTAGTTTAAATACTGTACTTTGCTCTCACCTGGCTCATTCTGATCAAAAGAGATAAAGGACAACCACACGAGCCATCCTGTCACAGCAATAATCTCTGATGGGGAAATGAGGCACACCTCATGAGCACATGAGGACAAAAATGACTTCCACCAAGGGAGGCCAACCAGGACAAAATGCCTGTCAGCAGAGTGCCAGGGAGAGTCATTATACAATGTTTCGCTACAACTCAACATTTTTACAAAGCAAAGGACAGCTGCTGTAGGGAAACATCTGGAAATCTGCTAAATTAACACAGTTGTCTAAAAGGCAACGATAAACAAATCTAATAATGAAAACATCCTCATTAAATAAATGTGGTATAATACAAATTTGTGATTAGTTTTGTTATGAAGGAGGAAAAAACTGAAATAAATAGATCAATATTAACAGAAGAAAACCATATTGGCTTTATTTCCATGCAAATTCACCAATGCAAAAGTTCATGGCTACTCGGTGGTTCAAAGGAGTTCACTCCAGCAAGTGACAAGCTTATATTTTACAAATGTACTATCTGGATGCTTATTTTATTTTAGCCTTTGTCAGTTAACTTCCTTTGGTCAAAACCGGACACTGATTTCAATCAGAGTGCTAAATTACCTTGTAACAGATGTAAAAGAAGCTGGCTATACAATAGCCTCTGAACCTGGCTTTTCCAAAGGTTATTTTGACTATGCAGGGTACCGAGTATGAGGAAAACTCAAGAAAAAATACATGAGGCCAGACAGACAATGACAAAACATTGTCTTTTATTTCCTCAGTTCTAAAGAGAAAACTAATATTACTCTGTATGCATCATTATCCACACCTAATTAAGTGGGCTATATTTCTAGCTACTGTATCTATGTTCTGCTGATGTCCACGTGATCTCCATTCTAAACTAAAAGAAAAAAAACCTGAGTGACCCCACTGGGTGTCAGAGAAAACTGCATATGCTATGAGGATACAGCTAGTTCACCTGAAAGTGAAAAAGCAAGGAAAATGAATTATTTGCTGGGAAACAATAATAAAACTCCGTGTAATGCTATTCTATGAGGAAACACACAGTAAATATAAAGACAGTTCTTCCTGCAAAAAAGCTCCTGAAGCAAGCAACACTCCTCTACCCCATTCTGGATGTTATTAGTAGCAACACCAAAGAAATCCCCCTACGTACTCTGATATACAAACTGAAAATTGTTTTTTAACTTTGCCTGCATGCTGACTGACTGTTTGACAGGATGGGAACAATGTGAAGTCCTCTCATATGCTACTGGACGGCAATGGGCAGCAGAACAAAATTTCAAGTACATGCTCCGTATCTGCAAGTTAAACAAATTAAATGCCATATTTACTTACCCTCAGGTTATCTACATTGCACATTGACTTAATTGCATTCAAATTCCACAAATTCTCTCCTTCTGTTGATGTAAACACCACTCTTGAATAGCGATCACCTGAAATTACAAGGGAGGGGGTTTATTGATTGTTTGGGCGTGCCAGGTATCAAAAGCTGAGGCAAAACCCCCCCTGTTCAAATGACGCAGATGAAATCTTTTTCAGGTCATGGGAATTCACCTCCTTTTCAAGATGAGCTATTTATATGTAACACTTGCCCCACATGAAAGTTTCCATTTCCTTAAAGTGCTTATAGTAAACATGGCATCTTCAATACTATATACCACTTAGAAGCTCTACAGACTTCTATTCAAGCAAACTATCTTCTGAAATATGACAAACAAATAAAAATCAAAAGATCTAATCAGCAAACTATGAAATTCTTGGCACAGCATAATGGCAGTACGCTGATAATAGTAATCAAAGGCTGATTTAGTAAGTCATTTGGGAATATAAATAATAATTATAAAGCTGTTTCTACAAGAATGTTTTTGCTTTAGAAGCAAATGACTGGAGTAGAAATTGTGATATCCTTGAGGCCATTTTTAAGAATTCCACAGTTTAGACACATAGAGCTTAAATTACAAATTGAATCGCATTTATCAGAAGACAGCTTCTAGGAAAGGAAATAATTAGTTAGTGGCAGTGAGATGTGAATGCATAGCTCACAAGGGAAACAGATACAAACAGAAATATATGGTACTGCATAACACCGTATGGTACTTTGGGTTAAAAAACATTATCACAATAATTAAAATATTTAAAAAAACCCCAAGAGGCTGAATTTTTCCCACTGCTGTGAATCTGCAGAATTTTTGCCTTCAACAAGACTGTAATGAAAAGACTCAGGGGTAGTGCTTTATGATGTCAGATGATGCTTTAGGATCAAGGGAACTGAAATCTGCAGATCCAGAAGCAGACAAAGAAAGATACCAGGAATGACAAAAACAGGTCAAGAGGAAATCAACTGTTTTCTTTACATAATGGACTGGCAAATTTTCCCATAGAAGCGCAATTCCTTCATGACTGCCACAACTGAGACTACACAGAAACAGTAGTGGAAAGAATGAGAGTGAGATTGTGCAGAAACAGCAGGCAGGATAAGAGGAGTTAATTCTCCTTCAAGTTGCAGTTAATGCTCAGCAGAGTTTGGAGCACATTTCCTCTTCCTTACTCATGATATGCTCAGTCTAACTCAGTTCTGCTCACATGAGCAGAAATTACGACCTTGCTCACATCCTCTCACTTAGATATAAGACCATACTGTAATTGAAAAAAAAAAAAGTATAATCTGTTCTTCACCCCAGTTTTCACTGGTCATCCCTCTCTTAGATCAAGTAGTATAAACAAATCATTTCACAATTATGTTTTTGTGCTCTGTTATCAGTCCTCACACATGGAAGTTGCCGCAAAAGAGCTCAAGTCGTTATATGAATAAAGGCAAGATCTACATCTGCCAATGCAACTCGCTCTGCCAGAACAGGACTTATCAAAGTTCTGCAGTATGCCCTGTAAAAGGTCAATACACTTCCTTGTCTTTTTTTTGTCCTCCAGTTTAACTTGGTCAGCTTCATAAGCCCCCAGTGTTTTAAGGTGGGGATTTTTTATTTTTGTTTCTTTGAGGGGTTTTTTTTGTGTGCATTTTTTTTTCCCTAAACAAACCCCTAAATTCTGTACAAGATGACCCGTGGATGTCTTTTCAGACATACAGAGGAAATGTACTTTGATTCAGGTTTTTAGAACTAAGCTAATGGCACAGACAGAACACAACTTTTTCCCTAGAGTGAATTAAGCTCCACCTCTATAGTCACACACAAAGCACTGCTTTTACAATGATCAGCATCACCAAGAACTAATAAAATTCTTTACAGGAAATGGAAACACTTAAAGGAAGGACTTTAAGTAAACACAGTTGCTTCCGAGGAAGAACCAATAGAACACAACATTTCAGCCCAATTTTCTCAAGACTTCTGCACACAGAAAGAAGAGGCTTATGGTGCATATATGCTAAGCAAAAAATACTTTCCTATATGGCATACAATGTATAGAAGAGTTCAGAAAACATTTAACCGACAGAAGTTTTTAGCCTTCCTTACATCATTTCTTCACTTACTTGGAATATCACAGAAAAAGGTATCCTTGTGGAAGTTCCACTCTGCTTGCCTCTTCTCTCTTTCATAGTGATCATCTGACCATCTGTCATCTTGATGACTAAACCAGAATAAATAGTTTTACCTTAACTTAGCAAAGAAATTGTTAAAAGAAGGAGCATTCAAACACATCATGCACCTTAACAGCTCTTATATATGATAAAACATATTTTTACCAATGTGCCTTTGGTATACAAAAACTGAAACATTAATTTTTTCTTTAATTTAAGAGACTTCCAAGGAAATGACATCATGTCTAGTTCTGAAAATATCCATAACTCTAAGAGAAAACTAAAATTAAACATCTTCTAAGACTTTGCGATGAGAAATGTGAAAGGCCTTGAGAATTGTAGATGATCAGATTCAATATTTCTTGAAATCAGTGGAAGTACATACATTAACTTCAGAGGGTACTGGTGCAAGGACTACGTACGTACAAAAAACACCAGTAAAATAAAACACATTTAAAATACAAATTCCTACCTTTTAGCTTGCTCATCTGCATATTTGAAAGGATAGTTTGCAAGTGTTGCTTTGTACCCTGTGTTTTTCACCATGTTGTTCCACGTGACCAACCTCTGTCCTATGGCTGTCCCTCTTGGTTCAAAACCCTAAGAGGAGAAAATCACAAAATTCCATTAATAGTTTTCACTCTTTAGCTCAAACGGGAAAGCGGAAACGCGATCAAAGTGATGGATAGTTTTCATTATGAAGCATAATTACTCCAGGCATCTACCTCTAAAGGTAAAATGCTTTATGACAGGTCAGACAAAATAATGACCGACCGTATAGAGTGACGAGGGATTAAGAATTCTTGCACGTACTACTTCTCTCCTCGAGAAGAGATGATTTAGTCTACCAAATGTTCAACACTTAGTTTTCAGAGTAAGGGCATTCTACAAAGTCCTCTTCATTATCTCAATTATCACTCTTTATTGATTAAATATGATTAAAAAACTCTAAAGTATATCTACTCTATTCCTCCAAGAGTAAGTCAAATCTTTACATAATTTTGAAAGTGACATTGAAACAATTTTTACAACTTGACTGTTTTCAAGAAATATCCATTACATACGGATATGTACAGATACACATACTACGCTAGAAATAACAATGACTTATAGAAACAGTATATTTTCATTTGAGGATAATAATTAAATGCAATATTTTCAATAAAAAGTCCTGAAAGTTACTCCTGGATAAGACAGTTCAAGAAAAGTAAGAAACGAGCGCAGTACTTAGTACAATCTGATAAAAATTACTTTTAGTTTTCCAATACAGATATCATTTCATCCCAGGAGGCACTTGGAACCCCCTTCCCTTTAATACTGGCCCTCATTCTTTGAAACCTGATTTAGAACGTATGGTCCGTGTTGTACCATGCCGTACATCTAAAACTGGGATGAATTTACATTATCAATCTACAGCAGTTCTGTTAAAGGACATATGACTTTTCAATACCAAAATGCAGAGAGAATTGAAACTAGTGGATAACACTCTTCGATGGCCACTGCTGCTTTGTATCACCGTTCGCTGCTCCAATGTCAAGATTTCATACTTTTTTCTTTTTTAATTAGAAGAACTGCAAGGGTCTTTAACAACTAATTTTTTTCGTGGATTCATTAGACACCAACTGCTTCTGCAAGCTTACTACCAACTGAGTCTCTCTGGAAATTGTTTCCCAAGCAGTACAGGGAACCTTTTCAGGCATACTAAGACTCAGTTTTTCTCTCTGGGCGGATCTCAATCCAAGAAGAATCTACCAATTGCTGTACTTGCATTTGCTGTTTCCTGGCATCGCTGAAATAACAGCAAACAGAAAACACTTATTGATTAATATTTACTTACGAGCAGTGGATCAGAGAAATCTGGAAGATCTGGAACTAATATTCCAACCAGGGCACACACCACAATTAACACAGTGCACATGCCCAGGACCACCACAGGCCAGTCGGCGATTAGCGCGGCATAGCTGCGGGAGAGGGGCAGAGAGAGATGTTACAGAAGTGGAAGTTATGCACAAAAAGTAATCCACACTTCTCCGAAGAGCTGTGGTGAAACACTGACCCGTGTTCTATGTTACTCTTACAGGAAATAAGGCTGGCTATCACAGATGGACAGAAGCCATTTGGAAACATTTTTCCCACACATTTGTTGGGGTTTTTTTCCTTTTTTTAAGGTAAGAACCCCCCTCCATCTTTCTATCAAATCTCCTTAAAACTTTCTATTCTTATACAGAAAGCTTTTCATATCAGACTATTATTTTTTCCCCTCAGGATTCTGACAAAAATGCAGGCTTTATCTTAGATCTTCTTTGTGCTGCTACAAAGATGATTAACTATGGACTGAAAAAGACACTTCTGCTGTTTAGTACATGTTCAGCATTTAAAACTGTCATAGCCATAATTCACACAAAATACTTTTACATAAAAAAATGCAAAAAAAAGAATACGTGAATTGAAAACTGTTGCTTAAAATTAAATAAGATTTTTTTTATATAAATACTTTTTCCTTAACTTTATACTTAATGTTTGGCATGGATATTATCCATGACTGGGGACCACTAAAACTACACACTTTGTTAAAAATTTAATGATAGAAAGACATCACTATTTCTTTTTTGAAAACTTAAGCATTTTAAAGAAAAAAAATCAAAGAGAGGAAAAAATCACTTTTAAAGTAGAATCAAAAAGAAAACATTTCCCCTATTTTTACAACAGTCATTAAAAAAATACTCAAACCATACATACTATTGATCCATGAAATCTGTTGTAAATTCAAAGATGTGAGGGAGTGGCAATGCGACACATAAACTAATCAGCATTAACTATCTAGTCTTCTACCATAACATACATCCTTCCATTTTAACACCTGGTTCATTCTAAACTTTAAGAGTGCAAGAATTTTTATATGCAAACCTAACTTTCATTAATTTTGTAAAATATTTTTATTTTTCTTAAATTGGCAGAAGAGTATCAGAAATAGAGCGAAACACAGAAATCCTAATTCCTAAACAATTTTTCTTACAGTAAAGACTTGAATTCATAGAGTTTGTGTTTCAAAAGCAACACTGTCTAAAGTAAAGAGAGTACAGAAGTCCCATGAAGTTTAAAAGACATTAGAAAAATAATTACAGGTTACGAATCATTCTATACAGATGGTCTCTGTACACACTAAATATTGATCAAGATCTAGACTCCTACTTCCTCCTCAACTTACAAGCAGTGTAACATGAAAGTTTATAGCTTTAATTATCCTTCAGCTATTTCTACTGTCTTAAAAGATCATGGTTCTTTTGCAGTTTTAAGAGCAACTTATTAGCTAATGACAGTACAATTACCAGCTCTACAGAATTTTTCTGTCCTGCTGCTAAGAAGAGAGGGAATGGCCATCTCTTCACTCCAGCAATGGCTTCCCAGCATTCTAACTGTAAAATCAACAGCAATGAGGAAGCTTATGGCTGACTTTCCATAGCATGTGGAAATAGGCACATATAGAGGTCTAAGCGCAGCCTTAGGGAGAAAGGAAGTCCAAAGCACTGGGTGTATCTCGATTTCCTATTAGGTAAACACGAAATAATTCTTACATTCTCACACGAGAGGTTAATTAGTAAAGGCTTGAAAAGCGATCTGAAGTTTAAGTTTTTATTAAAGTGAATCACAAAGGGGCAGCTTGCCAAATGAGCAATTGTACAAAGCAGAAGTGAAGGGAAGTAAATGACCTAACAGAGTTTCCCTATTTATAGGACTAAATGTTTTCATAAACACCAAGCTAGACTGACTAGCTATTACAGACATTTGGTCTGAAGTCATAAAAGTTATACTCGAAAGATTTATTTTTCCTATTCATCACTAGTGCCAGATGTACCACTTTGACATGTTGTCTCTACACTTCCATTCTCAGCTGAGCAGCTCCTAATTTGGTTAAATTCTTTCAGCTGTAAAAGAAACTATGTCCTAGGTAAAGTGTTTAAAGTGATAATAAGCCACATACTGGAAACAGTAAGTGCTTGTTTACACCTGCAAATGTGTTCTATTTGTCGTATCACATAGTGAAATTCAGATAAGCAAAGCTGACCTGAGCTGACAAAAAGGATTAGCCACACTAAATTTTACCTGTCTGAGTGTTACTTGGTGCTACTAAGGGCTCTGGTTCCAACCAAGTTGCCTCAACCCCAAACCACTGTATGTGGCTGAACAGACGGCAGTTATTTTTCACCCACTAAAAAACCATAAAATGAGCTTAATTACTTTTTCTTTTCTCCATGAGAAGTAAGCCACTGCCCTGATTCTGCGTAAACGACCACTCGCCTGAAAACACCCGACTCCAAGAGGAAAATGCTTATATCAATTCCTCAGTCGAGGAATCACATTCAAAAAGGATATCCTTAGTGCTAAGCACATCCTTTAGTACTTTTCTAAATCAAGATAACACCTCCTGCTTTTTGATGCCTAATTAAAACTATTTCTTGCTTGTGCAATGACCTGGACATGTAGTCACACTCATATCTTATCCTCTTTTTTTTTTTCCTCCAAACTATTCAAGCACTGACATGAATTCTCTTGACACTGACTGAAAGATCATTCTTTATGCCATTTTGACCCTGCTTTCAGTCTAGTTGTTAGAATGGTATTACTACTTTTAGCTAGCTATGTACCATTAAGATGCATATAGCTTTCATTAATTTATTTCCTCCTGATGTTTTTTACACACTTAAAAAAGGTTTGGTTTGGTTTTTTCTTCATGTTTTAAATAACTCAAAATTCTTAGGAGATACAGTAATTCAATCTGTATTTATCTCAGCTATTTAGCACCACTGAAAGCACCACTGGTTTCAAGCAATTTGCCTCAGGGTGATCCAAGACCTCAGATAGTTTTTTCAGAAGGCACAAAAGACATAGTTTAGTTTTCCTTACCATTTTAAGCTACAGCATAATGCATGGCTGATGTTAAACTTTTCAAATTAGCACCTGTATGCAGATGTACTCCACTTAAACCAATACCCACCCTCATACAGAGACAGAAATGTACCATATATAGCATCTGTATTGTAAAATGGTCACTATACTTGTGTGACTGAATTCATAGCGACACACATATTTATGGAACTCAAAACAGGTACTTAACAAACAGCCCTGTTCTTTACTGAAGGCAAATCTTAAAGATGGATTATGTTTTTAATATATTTTCACTTGAGATGGTTTCTTGTTGCCATGACTGTTGCACTGATAGCTTTAGATATGTTGCTCTGTTATTTTCTATGACCCTGCCATTCTTCAGAGCATATACAATCCAAACCTAGCGCTCTTGATTGCATAGGGCTTCTGGTTTTAGAAGAAGAAAAAACTATTATGATGAAATTTTCTGAATTTCTCTGTCAGGTTGATTTATCATTATTGATGATACAGCCAAGCCACTTCTCAGAGTAACCTTTAATCAAAAAAGTACCGAGGCACGGAGTTTTCACACTCGTGTACATACACACAAAGAGAACGGTACAGGATTGGAATAAAAATGCCATTCAAGAGATGAAAACAAGAAGCATTGAAATCTGCATAGGTTTTTCAATTCTGACCTAGTATTAATGAAGAGACTGCTTGTCTCTCCATAGAGCACCTGAGTTTGGCCACCTTCTGTATTCTATCCCTTTCCTGCTCCCCCAGAATTCATGGATGTGTTACAATTAGGGAAGCTAAAGAACTTGTCCCTGTCCCTTTCTTCCATTGTTTATTTAGGGACCCATTGTAGAACAATTCTCCTAAATGCTGCTTGACCTTGCTGATGCTCTCTGCCTCCACAGTCTCCCATGGCAGTTTCAGAAATTCACTACCCACTGCATAAAGAAGTACTTTTTCCTTTTAAAATCTGTTTTAATTTACTTGGATTACTATTTTCTTTGAATATTCCTTATTCTTGCATTGTGCAGGGAATAACATTGTGCAAACCTCAGGTGTGACAGCATTGGACCTTACCTTTTTGGTAACTTGAATGGTCTGGCTGGCCTAGAAGGAGGAAAAAAGAGAGTAATTGAAAATACATGAAATATGCACGTATCTACCAATTTGTTTAATTCTTCCCATACATGGATAAGCAAATAAATTATAAATATCAGATCTTTTGGAATATGAATTATTTTGAAAAGCCCACAATCATAATCATTTGAGTCTTTGCAAACAAGTAATTCAGAAAATAATTACTGCTACAGACAGCTGGGTTTTCAAAAGTGGAATTTTATGCAGCTGATTTTTGGGATTACTATTCCAGAGGCTTTTGCAGTTTTAACAAGAGGCCAAATAAAGTAACATGGTAAAAATTCAGTACAATTGAAAATCATGACAAAGTTTGCACACGATGGGAACAGACAACCACAACACCATGCTCTGACTTTGCAATCCACAAACCTTCTTAATTGACCTTTGTAATTCCATTATGAAAAATTACTTTGGCCATGAATTCCCTTTTGCCATAATACAGGAAACAGAATGACAAAGAGTACCCCTCTAAAATAATTTTTATGCAAGTTTTTCTTATTTCTTAAAAATCTAATGTTATTTTTGATGAGGAGATAGCAAACCTAAGTGAAAATTATCCTTATCTATCAGTTCAGTGAGGACTTCCTTTTGTTAGCTATTGGATCAGTAAGTTGTTCAAACATAAATTTCTAGCTTTTATTTGTAAAGATCTGAATTTCCACACATGCTCAGTCACTTGTGACAGTGAGTCCTGTTTGCACCTGTGTCACAATGGGCCCTGCCATGAGCAACAACACCAGACAACAATGTGGCACATGCAACAGCCACCCAAGGACAACAGCAAGTACAAGCTTTGGAATTATGCTGACTTGTATAAAGGTTTCTGTGACAATTCCTGTTTATATTAGCAGATAAAATTGCCTTCTGTATCCTTGGACTTTGTCAGTTTTAGTACTCGCTTTTAAAATTAAGTTAATCTTACAAGGTTAAACAAATTAGCAGGTGCTCTAGCTGAGAATTAAATCCCATAGAGGCAATGTTTCCTTCTGCACAGGGTCTGCAGTGCTGTTACTTGTATCATCATACCCCTGTATCATCATCCCTGTGATCCCCGTGGCTCTATAAGGGGTTCATCCAGAGAGCCACGACCACATCACCGGGCCCTAGCTCAAGGCTTTGCTCAGACAGTGAGGTACAGAACCTCATCTGAGGTCCCCACAAAGCTGGCAAGACAAATTTATTGGAAAGGACCGACATGTAACTGATAACACTCCAGGGATGATGCTGGCTCCTTCTCAATGCATCTTCTTGTATATTCACTCTACACTATACATCTTTTATATTCACTCTCCCAGCCCTTTCTGCACACAATTTCTTAGTAGATAGACATGTTTTAAACCTCTCTTTTCAAGCTTTACTCTGTCTTTCAATTACATCTCTGTAACTGAGATCTGGCAAAACAGATTTTCTAAACAGAAAGCAAAATTCGTTTTAGACAGAACTTTCAAAAATTAACTTTGCCTAATTTGGTTTGCACAAAAGGAGTAAAAATACCAACACAACCACTCCTCATCCTCCCCCTTTCCCATCAAAATCAAACTACATTTCCCTCTGTTTCCTCCACCTGCAAAATATATTCAGTACTGAACAACTGACGATGATTAAGTTTTTCAAAGTTAGGGAGGGTTAAAGGTCACACCTGCTATCAAACTGTTTTGTTTCGAAAAGCATGCATTAAAAAAACCTGTGTACACCCGGGTGAATTCCAGCAGTGTAACCAATCCCTTGCAGCTGTTGTGATGACTCTATTATATTGGTCAATAGGAAAAGTTATCCCTGAAAACTATGCCCCAAAAATTCTTTAGTTATGCTTTAAAATACAGAAATGCATGGCAAAACCAGATCTTTCCCACTTAATTAATGCTGCCGTATCTAATTTCTGAAGTATTATACTTTCATTGAGCGAGTTTAAATAACACCACCAACCTCCAAAAAAAAGTGCAGACAAAAACCAATCCTCATTGGCTTTCATGAGAAGGCAATGTTGAATTCCATTATTTTGCTGGGACAAAAGCCAAGTTGATCTGTGTATTAAATTACCTCTGAACCTAGTTCTCACAAGCCTGACAGCAGAGAAGTGACAATCACAGTTGTTTGTGACCAGACCAGCACAACCAAGTTATTGACATAAACTGCAGTCACTGATTTAAACTTAATTCACTGTGCACCAAGGGGGGCAAAGGGAAAGGGGAAGAAAAGGACGGGCTCTATTCTACCACCATTTACTGCGACTGTCAGCCCCTGTCCAACAGATGCTTTGCTTCATCCTGTTCTTTCCTAATAGCATGTTTTGTCTGAGCACCATACAATTAAGCAACACATAAAGAAAAGATAAATACATTGGTTGAAACCCCCAGATGTTTCTCAATATGAAATGTATTTTGGTTAACCAGCATCCTTCTGTGCAACACCGTGAAAAGGAGCAGTGGTGTCTTTAAAAAGGGTTGCTGGAATACAAGCAAGCTTACTGTAGGAAATAACAGAGTATCAGGAGGATGGACCAGGGCACTGGTTTGGACTGGACTGCTACAGCTCTAAATATTCACCTTTTCAGATTAAATTAGCACTTAGCCTCAGTGTTTCTACCCATATTTTGAACAGTGAGGTAATAGAAAACATTTGTACCTTTGTGTACATACCAAATTGAAGAGGGTCAGTTCACACATATAAAAAATATCATTGCTTTACATATTTTTCAGTCTGAGAAAGATGATGACTAGTGCTCCAGCTTCCTGGAGGGCACCACGCTGTGCCACAGGGCAATATCCTGATTTCAGGTTCCCAATGAAGCCAATGTCTCCCTTTGGTTACAGCACTGAATGAGTTTTCACATGGAAGTTAACAGATGGGTATGGGTATATCAGAGAGGGGAGTTTGGACTTAATTTCAAGAATCACAATGGAAAACTGTGGAAAATACCATGGAAATCCTATGTATTATTAAAACTAGTTCTATAACTTTCATGTCACCTGGACATTACATGGCACAGAGCAATGTTTCATGAACATGTTCCTCAACACGGGACTGTTACAAAAGAATTTATGGATGATTTACTGCATTTGCAGCGTGCTTCATTAATCTAATCCATTTCGGGGAGATACATGACTGAACACATCAGAGGACAATAAAAGTATCTAGACAATCCAAGACATTCTTTTGCAGACTTTCTTCACAAACCTCAGTTGTGAAACAGGTATCAATTTAAGTAACCCCTTTGCCTCACACCACAAGGAATCAATGCTTGCTGCTTCCTTAGCGGGTGCAAGAAACCCTGCAGAAGGGTTTCTATTCATTTCCATGAATAAAAAATTAGAAAAACAGGCATACTTTGAAGAGAGTTTTCTAGCTGTTGTGGAGCAACCATAATTTTAAAAAAGTGTTAGCTGCTATCAATAACCTAACAAGTTGAAAGAGATATTAATATGATTTTGAATAGGAACATTGCTGCTTACACTGATAGTACCTTTTTTTTTTTAAGAGTCAGATAAAAAACATCAACACATTCCAAATCGTATCTTCATGCTAACTTATCCAAACAACACCTTCCTAAAATTCATATTACAATTCCGGATATTGCCCTGGCTAAACATTTGATTTCTGATTTATTTCATGTCACTTAGATGTAATTTCTCTTTCACAGTGTGTAGATGTAGAGACTTGAACTCGGATATAGAATTTTTCCTGATTTTTCCTTGGAGGTACAACAAGCCCCTTAGACTTTAAGCTCAAATTAATGCCTGTGGGGTTATCACCCTGACATGAGGCAGCACAAAGGCATGGCCTGGGATTGCTGTGACCTATTTTAAGATGTGAGGAAACAACTAACAGCATCAGATAAATCTAAAACACCCAGTATGGATGCTTCTCCTCTGTTTCATTCCTGGGAGACAGCAGCTAAAGGAAGCAGAAAGCTGCTCTCCATATGTAATATACATGATATCCAATTGATTCTGGTGCTTTGCTGCCCTCAGCTTCCAGCCCTGGTACCATCTCCCAGCTGGAACCAGCACTAACTGCACTGCCTGCCATCAAAAAGTTTATTAGGAACCCGCAGCTGGCTGGACTAGAAGCATCTCAAAAAGATACGCACCTTTGCAAGGTACAAAGTCTTTTCCCATTGCATTGCAGGAACTGGTCTCTAGTGGAGAAAGTACTGACTGCTGATAAATGCTATCCCCTAGCAAATCCAGCTGAGATCCATACTCAATGTTGATTGGATATGAACAGTGACAGACAACCACAATTTCAGGGCTCAAACCCAGGCACAAGGGCAGTACGGAAATGGTCCCTGACAGCAACTTGACAGATTAGGAAAAGCCCAATTTTCCAAACAATCATTCAAAGAAAACGGGTGAGGTGGCTGGTCTCCTTCATTTTGGTGCTGAGCTGCACAAAATTTGAAAATAAATGTATGCATTACAGCTATTTATCATAAAGGTATCAGAGGGATGTAAAGCAATCACTGACAGTACTGCAGACAACACAACAGCAGCAGAAGCAATCATGACAACTGCTCTAGTAAAACAGGGTCCAGAGTAAATAAAAATTGTAGACATTGCAGTAAATGTGTAACACCTTCAGTTTCTGGCAATTCGGACAAACACTGGGAGTCTCACATAATCTCAATTCTATTTTTCCTCCTGTAGGTATTTCTAAGAGGGATGTATTATTTCTCTTGATACAAATAATATCACGCCCATAAAAACACATGGCCTATTTGTGAAATAGCGTACTCTTTAGGATGGAAACTGTATTTATCTTCTTCCTGAATCATCTTGTATACCACAGATGCCTAAGCATACTGGTACCAAAAAAAATTGTAAAAAGCCACTATTAGATAAACTAACTTTGCACTCTTACTTTTCATTTAAAGATTCACTTCAGTCAAAAATGCTAAGTTGCAATAAATAGCTGTATTTACTGGAAAAAAAAAAACAACCAAAAAGAAATACAAAGACTCTCTTGTCCAAGGATTATGAGGTGTTTAACCTCAATGCTTTACTTTGCCAGAGGGAAATTATTCCCTTTGTTGGTAGATCTGGTTACCAGAAGTGATAAAAGGTAGGGTTTTGTCATTATTACACTCATGGATAAGCTAAATCCCTGCAGGATAGAACGAGATATGCATCATATTCTGCATTCTTGATTAGAACATACAATACAAACTAAATCCCTGTAGAGGAAGAAAATCCGCATGTTTTCAGACTGTCATTGACCCATGAGCACAATCTGAATTGCTCTTAAATATGAAGCTAGCTTCTAGCTTTTCCTGCTATATCAGATATAACACCTATGTGCTTTATCATTTTAACAATCACTACAGTCACTCAGACAACAAATCCAATGGATCAAGTTGCCAAAAAAGTTTTTTACAAGACTCCCAATTAAATTTTTTGCTATGATGTGTAGTTTTCCTTGATTCTAATCACGAACTTTATCAAGATGTTTTTTAAAAAATGCAGCATTCATTTTATTTGCCTGCACTTAGCTTTACTTGTTTAGATCTCTAAAGGAAGAACAGGACAGCCCATAGCAGAAGGATGTTGTAAAGATGACAGAAAATTTAGTTTTCTGAAAAGTTGCTATTTTATGGTTTTATTGAAAGCAGGAGAAATGTAATGGGTTTTCAGGATTTTTTTCTCCACATAAAATATCAGGGAATAACCCAAAAGGATTTTATTTTTTTAATCTCTAGATTATCAGGGTGAAATGATCTGAAACTAACTGCTATTTCATACCATTAAAATGCATGAAATGTCAATGTTGCAGCTTTGCTTAATGCTGCACGCATGAATTATTTCTAAGACTATTCTTTTGCATAAAATTAAGCAAAATGAATCTATGCAGACCAAAAATCAATATGCTATTGGGAACTGTATTACAGATGTGAATTCACATTTTTATCGTTGAGATATCAAGTTTTATAAAGGTTCTTGTCCCCTTTTCTTGTGTTCTTACCTACCTCTTCAGTTCCAACTGAGCATCTGCTCTATGTTCACAGCAAGTATGAGCAAATAACATTGTCTTTCTGCAAGGAAAGCAGTTGTAAGGAAGACGTTAAAAACAACAAAATCATTGTCTGAGTGATCCTTGCTCTATTTCTGATTTAAATTTAAGCATAAACGCGTATGCTTTCTGACCTACAGCACGCACACTGGGTAAAACCCTACAGAGTGGGGCAGACCCTCCGTACTTAACCAAGCCAACATTTCCTTCATTTCCTTTCTGCTATGAAATCAATATTAAACTTTATTAACCCACTCTGAAAAAGTAACAGGTAGTTTTGATATCTCCCACTCACAAACTTCTGGCTTGCGCCACATTACAACAGGAAAATACGTTTCCCTCAAGTCATCAGAGATGGGAAAAGGTCAATGCAGTCATATTGACATCCTATACATGTATATTTTCATTTGGAAGTTTAGCAGCAGGATTGGGAGTGATGGCTTTGAGTTGAGGGCTTTGGGCTCGTCTACTTTGGAGAAAAGGAGGCTGAGCAGTGACCTCATTGCTCTCTACAGCTTCTGGAGGATCTCTTCTCCCTGGGATCCATGATAGGATGTGTGGGAATGGTTCAAAGATGAGCCAGGGGAGGTTTAGACTGAACATCTTCTTTACTGAGAAGGTGGACAAACACTGGAACAGACTTCCCAGAGAAGTGGTTGATGTCCCAGACCTGTCAGCGCCCAAGAGGCATTTGGACAATGGCTTTAATAACATGCTTTAACTTGGTGAGCCCTGAATGGGTTGGGCAGCTGGGTTAGATGATCCCTGTAGGTCCATTCCAAATGAAATGGTCTATTCTATTCTATCCCTGCATGGTTTATTACATGCTAAAATTAAAACCTTTATAAATTTATATCATACAGGTGACTTGAAATGGAAATGCTCCTATAATCATCTCCAAGGTGGGGGGTTGTTGCTTTTTTTCCCCTGTTCTTTTCCTTGCTGCTCCATATGGAAGGTATAGATGCAGGAGCCCAGGATTTACTTACCAAGTCTTCAGTTCAAGATTCCTTAGAAACTCATGTTTGCAATAATGACTCTTAACATATCCCCTCTTTCATCTTCAATAACTGACTAAATATTATTAATTACTAGGAAAGCTGGCTCTTTTCCTTAAAAGCATCTACTTGATTCACTTGTCTTGAACAGGAATGAAATCATCTTCTCTGTAGGAAAATCTGACAGCATATCAAAGAGCCAAGTAATACTGATCCTATTAACACTTTTCTTGTATTCTTCTTTCCCTAAACTTTTCTCCAATGACTGTAGCCACTTTTAAATACTTCTCCAACACTGTCAATAAGAAAATTGTCATCGAACATACTTAAGCTGGATTGTCCCAGCTTCAAATGACATAGTTTATACACAACTTAAAGTATATACTTCTTCAAATGGTTTAATTGAAAAGATATATATATACATATATATATTCCTTTAACTTCTGAAGCACTAAGGGCAGGATCACATAACTAGCAAGTTAAACAAAAGTTCTCAACTATTTAAGACAATTAAAAAAAGCTTAATAAAATACCACCATGAATCATTATTTGAAAACAAGCCAACAGCTAATTTGGAACAGACTAATATTATTTCAAGATCCTTCACAACTCCAAAACCATTAGTCTTTTTTCTTTTCTTGGTAATTACAGTGAAATTAATAGATATGTTCTGGGATTTAAATGATGGCTAGAGTGGTTTTCAGCATTTTTACTGGCAAAAAGTTCCTTCCTTCGAAATATTTTATTTCAAAGCTGTTTTTATTACACTTCCCAGTTGAATGGAGCAACACGAGGTCATGGTCCCATCTTGTACCTCTCTGACAGACAGGAAATTAACGTGACCCAAGAAATCACAACATGAACAGAAGAAAAACTCCATCCCATGATACCAAGAAGAATGAAAGAGATGTACAAGAGTCCCTATTTTTATCATGGTATTTCTCCACAAAGGCTGAAATGAATGTTCTTATAGGCAGTAATGACTGACATTAAGCATATGTAAGTTTAACTCTGGCATAGGGAGACTTCAGACTGTCATAAATCACGCCTCAACTGGTACATGCTTCAGTCTTCCTTCCTGTGCAGATGCAAGAACTTGTGAATGTTAAGTTACCGTGGGGTTCATTTTTCCTCTCAGAAAACCTCTTTTGACCAGACAGCATGTTTGAAGATAGACTAAAAGCACCTAAAATTTCTCCAAATTATTCACCTTACTATGGATACAAACAATAGTTTTTATCTTCCTGCATATTTTATCTCTTGCAGCAAATGAAAATACTGTTACTTAACCATCTTTGTTCTAAATTTAGTAAAGTATTTCACCTCAAACATATATTTCAGTGTTGAACTGCTGTTCCAACGTCTGTGAATTTAGTCACTTAGAATGTCACAACTTCTAAGCGATATAAAACAAATGTATATTCAACTCAATTAAAAGATTTAAAAGGATTTAGTATGCAATTACACAAAGAAGGCTCTTCAGCTTACACTGGCGCTGATGAAAACATGTACATACACAATGAGACATTATCGGCTGTATCTCCTCACATTAAATTTGTTTTGTATGCTCAGTAAGAAGAAAGCAAAAAAGGCAATATTCACTGAATATTTAAGGTTTCCACTATTGCAGCTGAGACCCCAAAAAAGCACTGCAAGATTAAACAGACTATAGAAGAGATTTAATATAATCAAAACTGTTCGGCAAAAAGTTAGCAAAAATTCATCCACTTGACAGAACAAACTAAACATCCTACAAACTGGAAGAGTAAAGAATGAATTTTGTGGAAAGGTATCCCATTAACATGACAGAAAATATGGGAGAACTGGGAGAAGTGATGCATATAAGCTCTTCTAGTCCAGTACATTCATCTATTTATGATATTATTGGGAAAAAACCCAAACCACACCCTGATTTGCAAACAGAAGGGTCAGGCTCTGTGAAGTATTATCAGGATTTCTACCTATAACTTCCCTCATCTGCACTGATCTGCTAGTGGTACCATTGCATTTCTATTTTGCATTGATAGTCCAAGCTTTATTCAGCAGATGTCCTGCACAGAAATCTCACAGCAATCTTAGTGTAGCAAAATTAATGCCAAATTGCTCAGGCACCCTCTGTATTTCCCTCTTGCATGGTGTTCGGGATTTTATTTTGTTTTTGTTTTTGTTGTTCCAGCACCACTAATTAAAAGCATTCACATCAATTATTATTATTTACTAGGAGATGACGACAACACTGATGTATCAGAGAGGAAGGACAAGTGATTTTGGAAGGAGTTAGAGACAGAGGCAATTATGGCAACTCATAAAAGAGCTTTCCAAAGTCAATGCTTCTCATTCTGTCCCTTCCCCCATCATAAGGAAGACTGAAAACTTTTAAGTAGAAATATCCAGATCTTTCAAAACTCTTTAAGAGTGCTGAAAATCAGGTCACTGGACACAAGTAGTGCAGACTTTTGCTCTTTGTTGTCTCATCTTGTCTTCATTCACATCTGAACCTTACCACAACCTCCAATTGAATTTAAAGTATTTGACAACAACTGAACATGGTCAAAACATTCCAACAAACTGCCATCATTTTGGTTGTTCTGCCATGGTTGTTTTTTTTTCTAAACAAATGTATGTAAATGCTCAGTTTTAAAAGTAATCTCAAAACTCCCACCTATTAGTCCTTTTCAAGAGTGAACACAGATGATGCTGGTTTTCCAGTCAATTTAGTACAAAAGAAAGGCCCCATGCTTTTTATGGTTTCGCTCACATTATCAGCTTTACATCTTCTGAAGATGAGTTCAAAGGCCCAGCAGATTGCTGGTTATGTGCGAGGTCTTCTTTTGTTCAAGGGAAGGTGAGTGATACAGGGCACGGGAAATTCATCTTCAAGCACACATGGAACCTGGAGCCTGCTTGTTTGGCCCCTGCAGCGGGGCCTGCAGGGCAAAACGTGGCCAGGCTGGTACTCAGCTGCACTCAGACCAGACCAGGAACCTTCTAAGTATCTTTTTCCTATGGCAAAAATGCTTGACTGAAAGCAATCTGAAGTCTAGACAAATACTAACGCTTAATTAGTATAATTAAAAGCCCACAAAAATCCCTTGGACAGCCCAACGAATGAGGATTGGTTTTTTTAAGTGCATTTAGTATTTTTCTAGGCATGTTATTTTTAATTTGTTCAGCCACTGAATGACAAATGGCGTTTTTATTTGTATTCTGGTCTCTGTGTGTCAGCCCTTTGCTTTCAGCTCTACAAAGTGCAGCATGCTGTTTGCACAGCCAACAATGCACAATAATTATCATGGGAAGAGTAAATGAATTAATAAAAAACAGAATAAAACCCTTAAAGTATCATACTCAGGGATAATGCAAGACTAAAATAAAAATGTGTGAAAACGAGAAAGCACAGCTCAAATGAGATGGACATGAAAAATAATTTTCAAGAAAGAAAAAGAACCAGTTCATGTGGTCACAGGGAGAGCCCTTTCTTCCCATGTGCACAACAAAGAATCCCACATCTGGACTCCAATGCATGAGATGGCTTCACATTCCCTTTCCTTTTTCTCAGCTACATCAAAATCCCCAGGTAAGCTATCGGGTTGCTAATGCTTGACACAAAAGGGAGCACCTGGTTTGTGGTTCCCATATGCCTCCAGTCTCTTCATTATGGAAAGAACTCCTATTTCAGCATAGAATAAATGGCTTAAACGAGAACAGAGCCAGAATTAGTATTGTTTCCATACAAATTAGCAACACACAGGAACTCCAGATCTACGGCACGAACCAAGAGATTTGCAACATCCTGAACACCAAATGAAATGATGGTAACAGCTTGTGCCTTTTACTTGCTAAAGCTTGACAAAACGTTTCAGAAATCTGATCTTCAGAAACCTGACCTAAAGGGCTTTTTTAAAGATACTTATCTTTAATCTTCCTAGAGGAAGGCAGAAAGTCTCTTTTATTTACATTTTAACACAGTATATGCATATGTATTTTGTACAAATGACATTACTACACATTTCATTTAACAAGTGAAAACAAAAATATCTTTTAATGCATCAAATAAAGAAGAAGCTAACAACTTTCAAAATGGAAAATATTAAGATAGGATAGGTTGTTTAAAAAACTCCATATAGGAGTTGTTGTGAACCGTTATTGATGCTGAAATGAGAATATTCGAAAATATTTTATACACATGTATACATATAATCAGCTCTGCAAGCCATGCAGAATGTACTAGATAACAATTATCCTTTTCCTGGAATCAAGCAGGGAACTGTTTCATAACAAAGTCTTGTTATTAACATTGGTATTTGGCAAACATTCCCTTGCTTTTTGAAAAAACAAGAGATTTTTTTTCTGGTTCTAATCTTTATGTGAAGTAACTAGAAGGAAAATATAAAATGGGTAAGAGGGAGTTGTAGTGCTCTACTCTCACTTCATAGCTTTTTCATTTTTATAGATCTTCTTTTTAAAGAACTAAATGAAGTGTAAGTATTCAAGCACATCTGCAGCACTGTTTAAACAGTGTGTGGCACAGAACTCTGAGACACAGCAGAACCCAGAATCCCAGAACCGCCACATAAATCTGCAATGCCAAAACAGTTCAAAAGAAGGTTTAAATCTAACTGAAAGAAAGCTGTACTATAAGTCTGGTGGTATGAATGCTTTACCAGTTTCCTGATGCTGATTTTTGCCTTCTTCAGAATATAAATTGCTCTAGCAAGCAAAAGCTAAACAGCAATTTAAACTAACTAAGCTTTGAGAGCTAAACGCTCCAAACTAGGCTGGTGGGGGATGAGAAGCAATTTACACATATCCCAAAGTCTGAAATTTTAGCCAAACTAATGAGTCTGTGAGGCTTTACACAGCTTTTTTTTTCGTGTTCTAGCTAGAGATGACTGTATGATCGTGGAGAGATCATCCCATATGTCCTTTTATCCTGTCTTTTTTACCACAGATAATGCAGATGTTTTTCAGAACAGTTCTCTTTACTTATCTGCTTTAGTCAAAAGCATTAACAGTATAGTCTTCAAATGTAAATAACAGTAGGTGATATAAAGCAGATCTGCTCTGAGCAAAGAGTACTTGTATGAATTTATTGGTTTGAAGCTGCAAAAGTGCAAGCACCACACACACTGGCAGTCTGGAGCATTGTCCTTAGCAGCAGCAGCAGCAGTTCTTTCACAGCTTCCCGACCTCTTTTCCCCTACCTTTTGTCTCCAAGTCCACAGACCTAAGCTTTCTAAATTTTATCATCAAAGACAGATTCCAAAAGAATATCAACACTAGGAAGGATACAGGTAGCTTTTAACTGGCATTTTGGTATTAAAAACTTCCCATACAAGTCTGAGAGAAGCAACCCAATTTAGTACCAGAGACAACACCACTGCTATCCCATGACTTCCACAATCCTGAGAGGACTTACTGAATGATCTTAGCACATTTTTCCTCTTCCACTCCTATTTACATGCATATATTCCTATTTGAAAGAATAGATTCCAAAAGACACTAGGAAAGATTGTAAGAATTCTCTGGGTGTATTTTTTTCATTGTAGTATTTAGTTCTCCTAAACTGTGCAACCCTTCATTATTTATTTTATCCTCCTTTCATCCCACTAAACATGCTGCTGGGCTGCGTAGTTTTACACTTCCCTAGTGGCTCCTAACTTGGTGCTTCCAGTTGTCATGAACCAGTCTTCGTGCTTAATCCACTTCTTCAGATTGACAGCCTTACTTGGTCGTTTTTCCTCATTTCTGCTCCACCTTGAAGGTTGCTGATGACTACAGAAGCAGGTGGCAGCAAAGGAGAGGCAATAACTACCCACCTTTCAGTGGCTCTAAGCTCCGAAGGTTTCTTGAGATACACTAATGCGTTCCAGAAAAAAGGGTTACTTCAGCATGAGTCCTCCAAAGGGGCAGGGTAGGAAAAAAAAAAATCTTCCAACAGTACTGAAAAGCACTAATCATACAATGCTCCAAACTGGTAAGTTTAGAAATGGTTTGTTAGAAAGCAAACCAAATCCCCAGACAACTGCATTCTGATATGGAGAGACGGTGAGAACTTCCCGGAGAGTGTTTTTGGGGTCAAGATAATATGCCCACTAAAAAGAGAGGTATGAACATGTTTGCATGAACTACTGCAAAATAACGCAAAAAACTTTACTCAAGATCTTCTAACCTCAGAAAAATATATAAAAATAATCTCAATCATTACAACCAACAGTTGACATATTTTACTTACTTTAACAATACAATTTTTTGCCACAATCATGTTGCAAACCAATAAAAATATTTTCTTTTATGCTTTTTCACCAATCTAAAAAATTTACCAGCTGCCCAGACTTTCGAGTTAGGGTGTATAGATGATATTTCCATATAATTTAGTTTCAACTTCAAAGCTGAATCCACCACAAAATTCCAGATCCAGCCAAGATCTTTTAGATCTTTAAGAGGATAGGACAAGTGTGGCATTATTTCAATCTGTCTTTACACACTCCAATCCGCAATGATATACAAGAGCCACATTCCTTTAATATTAGGTCACTGACAAATGTTAAGCCTTGGGCTTCAAAACCTGACAAAACCTGTCGTGCTGAAACAATTGGTTACCTGCCCAGAACTGTAACATCAGAGATACAGTTCGCAAAGAGTGTTCATCCCCCTCTATCTAATCACATCTTTCCCCCACCTTCTTGAAATTATAACAATATTGGAATGCATTTTTTAAAAATACAAAGAACCAAAATTAAATCTAGTTTGAATTTAATTAATGTATTGTATGAGAACGTGTAATTTAAACAACCCTGTTAAACACGCCCATGTTACAAAGTTGGATGATTTCCAATGAGCCTTGTAATAAAAATATGTGGAGAATAAGCTGTTGTGCAGATTATAAGCTCAAACTGTAATAAAATTAAAGTATGGAACAAAGATCACATAAAAATATCATACACCCTAAGTGTTACTCTTCTGTGTACAGAAAGTTACCTGAGCATGTAAAAAATGAATACACATTTATCACCTATTCTTTTTAGCACTTTTTAGCACTCCATTGGCTTCTCCTGCAGCAAGTCCACAAATGAAACAACCATCATTTGATAGGGATATGCAGAGTATGCTAACACTTATAGCTGGTTAAATAAATATAGGTGACTTAAAGGTTGGATAGCATCTTGTTTTGACTGCTAGCAGTAAGACAAACCATTTACAATAAATCATCATTTATAATTTATGTACATTCATGCAGAAATGTGTACTACGGCAAGGAAGTGCAAGAAGGAAAAAAAAAAGGCATTTCGGCTCAAGAGCCCAATCAGAGACGCTCAAGTAATCTTTGTATTTGTGAAGTGTTATAGGAAACGTTATTTTACTACATCCAGAAGAAATCTTCACTGTTCTTACTAATAGGCTAAGAACAAAACCCCAGATTATGGATTGCATTTTTTCTTTTCCTCAAGACTATGGAATACAGATGAAGTTTAACAGTCCTGCAGCGCAGGGAGAAAAACAGTGAAATCAGTGCATCCATTCTGACAGTTTGAAAAGTATGACTGACTGATTCTGTAATGGCTCGACCTTCTGCATACCTTTGCACACAAAATTGTATGAGAGTTTTCATCTTTACTTGACATTTAAACAAGTATGGGGTAGAAAAAACATGTCTGACTATAAGCACTTCCGCCAACTAAGATTTTTTCCATTTGTAAGTGGAATAACTGGCAGAAGAAAGCTGATTTGCACTTTGTATTATCATCCTTATTTTCATCTGCTTTCACATTAAGAAAAAAAAACCCTTTATTCTCTTTGACTTTTTCCACATTACATACTTTTCCCAGCCTGATATTTTCAGAAGTTTAAGATTGGTTCATATATTTCATCAAGACAGAATCATTATAAGTGACTGAGAAATACTTGTAGTTCAAAGTTTCAAACAAGGATGCAGATGTTGGAGAACAGGGAGAAGGTTACCTTTTAGTACTCCACGGAAAAATCACCCATTTTGGCCCAATTGCAACTCAGAAAAAAGAACCTTGCTTAAAAGCTTCAAAGTGTCTTTCTTCAACAGGAAATTTGGTTTTCAGAAACTGCCCCTTGGACTGACTGATTTTGCCCAGGAACAGGAGGCTGTAGATTTTCCTTGTGTTTGCTGCTCCTTGTAGCTGGGACTACTGTCACTGGAACTCCAAAGCTACCAAGTATGAAGAGGCAAGTTTTTATGAAGTGGAGAATAGAAAGGAGTAAAACCTGGAACAATCCAAAATTTCTTAATCCAAGCACAACTTCAAAGTTTAGCAGGTAATATACACTAAAAAGGCATGGGGGCAACCCACTGAACCAGCTGACCTGACAAAGAAAAAACAACCAATACACTTATGATTAGAATTGTTGAACGTGTTTTTAAATGCATCTTTTTAAGGAAATGTGTGTTTTGATTAGACTATGCAAACATACCAGTTCTTTTGGTGTATTCTTAGCTATTCCTGTATTGGTTTGTTTCACACAACATAGGTGTACACTGTGTCTTGTAAAAGAGCCAATGAGCTTCCAAACAATCCCCAGGAAAAAGAAAAAACAGCCTTTTTTTCCCCTCAGAAAGAATTAATTCACTTCAGGAATATTCACTCAGCCCTGCAACACTAGTCTCCCAACATGGTTTCTTCGGGGAAAAAAAAAGTTGGTAATGCATCAAAGACTAACCCGTAAAAACCACCGAGGAAGAAATTTGGTTCATCTTCCTTTTAGATCTTCCATTTTTGTAAGAAAATTAACAATTACGGGCAAGGTTACCCATACTGAGAACGAAAAAATACCGCAATCTGCTTACCTTATCCTGGCTATGTGCTGCTGCACAGGGTGATGCTGAAAATGGTCAGGCCACTGATGGTGAAGGCAGAAGGAGGGGGAGGGCTGAAGACAACAGGCAGGCTGATACACGGGGGTGTGTTTTTGGCAAATAGAAGCTGAATACTCAGTGTGTGGCTGCATGCAGCACGAAGTCATGGGAGATGGTGCTGAGCTGCCAACCACTGAATTACATTCTTGCTTGCTGTTATGGCTACTTAAAGAATGATGGTATGGACAAGGGTGACAGCACTGCGACAACATCTGCTGAGTTCTTTGGTTGTCTAAAGGCAGAAAGGACGGTTTGATTGTACCATTAAGCTGCAGGCAGCCATTCGGACTTGGTTTTGTTCTTGGTGTTTCCTTGGATGGGAGTTGTTGGACCGTGGCATCTCCGTCATTAGCTGCAACAATACCTGTGCCAGTGGCATTTGACAAGATGCTGCCATTGCCCAGAACCACAGAGTCACTGACGTTGCTCATGGCCATGCTCCGAGTCCTCCACGGATCTGTGATGTTCCTGATGAAACAAAGAGAGCCAAGTTTACAGAGCTGTAGGGTTTTTGAGATGCTCAGAAATAACTTCAGAATACAGTGGGTAAAGCTCTGCTCTCATCTTCATGTTTCACAACACAGGGAAATGGAAAGCAGTCACACCCACATTGTGAGAGATGTTTTGAAGGACTTAAATTTGTTCAACAAAATGTTAAAAGAGTGAAGTTATGTAAATTTCTCAGTGATTAAACCAAACTATAAGTCAAATGAATAGACAGTCCATGAATTTGACAATGTCACAGCTGTGTCACAGCTAACAAGTAATGGTTGAGATGCACAAGGACAAGATCATTTTGCACAAGACTTAAGTTAGAGCCACTATTTACAAAAGGAGATTTTGGTATGAACTGTGTAACCATCCACACCTTGCACAGCAATTTGCCTGTGTGCTTTGAAAACCTGCAGGAGACAGGACCACACAGCAGAGATTGTTTAAGAATCATTTATGTGCTGGCTTCAATAACCTTCTTTCCTATCTCCAGTTTTTATTGAAAATGAGGCATATTCATGTTTTTAAAGACATTCTTTTGAATTACCTTATTTAAATAAATCAAGCCACTTCAGCAGACATACCAAAATGTCTGAAGAGTAGACTAGCTCTTTAGCAGGAGCTTTATGAATACCAAAAAGATAGAATATTACCACATGTTTTTCCCAAGTTTACAAAAAAATAATTCCAAGATTGAATTACTGCTGATGGAGAAGCTCTTGCTTCCAAGAGACATGTATTCTAAAGGCAGCACAGAAATGTACTGTGCTGCAAATAAAGGATATTGAAAAATTTTCTTATGAAGTTTCATCCTTTTCAAGCAAAATGTAAATAAATGAGAACTATTAACACTGGAAAAGTGACCATGACTCAAGAGCAAAACTTGCGTGAGGTCCTCACAGCAGCCAATTTCTCCCATCTTAACTATAATCTTATTGTAGTAAAATATTAAAATAAGTTGGAGATCATTATTTTGCTAAATAACATGAAAGGTCAAACATCACACTCAGGGGTTTGTTACCCAAGTTAGATGGGCTGGGCAAGGGAGGAAGAGAAAGAGGAAGAGGAAGAAAGAACACTAATTAGGTACTATTTAGAAGAATAAATCAACACTTCCTTAAAAAGCAGAATCAGTTGATTACAACTGCTTTGGCTAACTTAATGTTACCTTTTTAATTCCAGATTTAATCAACCACATTCCAAGTCCAAATTGCAAGGTTTGCATTACAGACACTGAACTTTGCAGAAAGACACAACATACAGATTAAGGCAGATAAACAAGGAAGCTTCTAAGTCATTTTCTTCCCTGATACCTTTGCTGAGTGCTTAGAGCTCTAAGCCTGTCCAGCCAGCTGAGACATTTAATTGCCTGAATGCTAATTCTGAGCAGAAGTGCTTTGATGACAGGAATGCTACCCCTGGCAGCCCCCCGCACGGCATCTCCCCTAGACAGAGCTAAATCCTTCACTTGTGAGATGAAAATTAATCCTCTGCTATTTGTTCTAGATCATGTGCCGAGCCAGATGCCCTGGGAAATCACTTTCATTTAGATAACCGCTCAGAATGAGAGAATATGCTGCTTGACAAGCATATTTTTTCCAGCCTCCAATTCCACACATTCCCGGCGGGTACCCCCTCCCCTGGCCCAAGCAAGTCAAGCCCATGGAGGACTTTCTGCTGAGCACAGAGAGTAAATTCAAGTGGCTGGCTGAACTTCATTTTGGTCTGAAGAGACATATTAGTTACGTGAAATACTGCTGTGTTTGAACAGTCTGTTTTTATCTTGCACTGTAGGCAACTTCAAACCTCAGTGGACAGACAGAGAGCTGGACATCAAGGCAGAGAAAGCTCCTCTCGAGGTGTCTGGCAACATTTTAGGAATTTCTGGCTGCTTATTTTCACATTCACTCACATAAGAGATAGGCTGCAAGGCGATGCTGTTACATTTCTGTTTCTAAATTAGTCTCACACATCCAAACCATCACTTGAAATGCTGTACACTTACCGAAGTTACTGTCTACTGGAATAACTGAAAATAAAGCATGGAGATACTGCAAATATCTAGCCCTTCAAGAAGACAGACCCACTATCCTTTGGCTTTAAGCCCATAACACCTGCAGTGTGCAGCAATTGAGATGCCAACACATAATTTTTAGTAGCTGTTTCAAATCACTTTATGAAGGAAACCACACATTTACGCACAAGGCAGACACGTTCCAGAGATGCAAGCCGACTTGTGCCCATGGCATCTGGGCAATCCCAACATAGACACACAGGCTTGGGCCCTTCAGTGTCTCTGTGCTCCTTGTGAACATCGACACGGGAATTAATAACTTTTGTTCCAGACAGCCCAGCAGCTTCCATTTAATATGATCAAAGATAAAATGCTAGATTTTCAACGGATGTAGTATCTACCCACATACCTTTTGTTTTAAACACTATCTTCAGAAAGACTTTTTAGAACTAGTAAATTCAAAGCCATCACCAGCACCACAACATACAATTCTACCTTTGTTCTTTTGAACAAGCTATTCATGAACCATTTTCAAGCCATAAAAATTTTAACAGATCAAGCTGATTCTTCCTTTATTCCTAAGCCCTGAGAAACTATTGAGTTCTGTCCACTTCCATGGAGTCTCTGAGTGAGGCAATGGAAGCACCTGCCTGCCTTGAAGTTCTTCCAATGCCATAATAAAGTAAGACAGACTACTTTGCATGCTAAGGTAGCCATCTGATTAAGTATTTCATTCAGTCATAGCTAAGAAGAACTGGGAACTCAATTCTCTAGAATGTGAGCTGGGCTGTACATTTTCATTTGGTTCAGTAGCTTGTATTTTTTTAAAGAAATGCAAGACAGTTAAGTAATTTGATAAGTCTAATGTCATCTGAGTTTGGTTTCATTCGTGTTTAAGGGTACTAAAAATTCTGTACCAGTGGTATTTCATTTGTGTCACACTCTATAGAAGTGACTGCAAATCCATTGACAGCAAAACTTCACCTGCAGCTGTCACACTAAAATATATTCTTAGATTACATTTTTATCTCTCTGTTCTATTTTGTCTTCTCTGCCACAACTGCAGTGACTGGGAACTTCCTGAGAGATGTAACAGTGGCCCAAGGAAACTGTTAACTGAGAATCTTTCCTTTAGAGGATGAACAAATATGCCAGTTAAAATGCAACAGCTAAAAGCACATTCAGATTTTAATAAGAAGTGGGTATGGGAAATCAAAGAACATGTTCATTATGAAAAAAATCTAAAAATAAGAATCTTCGATAATGCAGTCCTTGGGAAGTCTGTATTCTTTCAATGTTGAAGTTCATTTTTGCTGCATTCTTTAGACTGCTTTAGGATCTGGTATTCTCCAACAAGGTGGGGTTTTCACTTACGAGAATCTACATCTGAAAGCTCTGCAGCAGTTGCACAGGTATTCTGAATAATGAGGTTGTAGAAATCACAGTTTTTAATGCGGCCCTACTTAATAGAAGACTAAATACAATTAGAAAAAAGTGCTAACCTACATGTTTAACACATCCCACTTAGGTGCCCACCTCTCTAGATGGACACAAGGTATTTTAAACGTGATCATCTCTTCAGAAATCATGCCAGCTGGACTGCTAAGGGAAGAAAACCAGAATCATCTTTAATTACTGCGTGCTTGATAAGAGTAAGTGCTCAGAAAGCACTTCAGCCACGCAGTTCAAAACAACAGCTTGGAAGAGTGTTGTATCTGGAAAGTACCATGGTCTGCAAAGGCAACATTACTGCATGACGGTTTTATGGAGTAATCCATCTATTATTTGTGGAGCTAACAATGAACGCAGCTTACCCAGCAGACATCTGCCAACTGCATTGCAAGCCCTTCAGGAAATAAAGTAATGCTGTACCACACTGAAACTATGTAGGATTTGGTGCTGCCCAACTAGCGTGTTCTTTTTTGAGTTGGATTAAGTTCACCTGTTCCTTTGGCTGCAACTGAAAGAATTTTTCTTTGATTTAAGTTTCTTTTTAAAAAAAACAAAACACCAGACTTAAAACAACATTGGTTCAACAAATCCCAGCTGGACTCATAATGCCTGCAATTGGGAATGATAGAAGTGCAAATCCAAGAAGGAATGACGTAGTGGAAACCTAGTACACCAGTACAGATAATTTATAGATCTTTAGAAGATGCCAAACAGCCAAGTGCTGAGGGTTGCTTTAACCATACAGGATAAAAACAAAAACCAAAATCTGTACCTCGGAGAAAACCAAAAGGAACCTGTTATAAAACTTTACATTTTTCATTTAAGGTAGGACAAAACTCAAATTTCATTTAAAAGTTATCTAAAGCCTTTCAGCTGTAGTCAGCACTGCACCACTCGGCCAGCTGGACCAGTCCAGGTTTTATGGACTTTGCAGACCTGTCAGCTACAAAGCATCATGGTTCTGAGATGAACATGATGTGTGAAGTAAAAAAACCATCTTTTTATGTTAAAATTTCATCTAAACCAGCTGGATTCTAGAAGTAGTGCATTTTTAAAATAAGCAACATTTAACAATCCCAGTACTACTTGTTAAGTCTCATCCTAGATGAAATACTATAGTGGCCCTGTAGTCCCTTAAGACGCTAAAGTTTTCCAGTGTGGGAAATGGGTTACATGGTCTCACAATCTGTAAACTCAGTTAAATCCCCTGCAGACTTTGCTTGCTGTGCCAGCCAGTGCACAGCAACTCTCAAGGAGGGTTTTCTGCTCCTTCACATTACCAAAATTCTTTGTATCTTTGCTTTTTCTCAGCGCTCTCAGGAGTAACAGGTGGTGCCTGGTGTTTGATACTGGGCTTTATGGGAGACGTCTAGTTATCTATCATTGCAATGGTCTTTAGCAAGTCAAACAGCTTTTTAATGTTTTATGGTTGTTGATCTCCATTTTGGCTCTCAGCTAGACATTTTTCAAATTCTCCAGCTCTTACTCCAGTGCTATCATATGTGGTGCTTGGTTTCTCTCAATACCCCGATTCTTGCTTTTCCATTTCAGCTGTTAACCACTAGATCTTCTCTGAAAAGCTTTCACTGTACAAAATACAGACACTTCCCAGAACAAGCCAAGCCTGTCTTTTCCTTCCCCCTCCTGCCCCCAGGTATTTTAAGTATATGAACAATATGTATTTCAGCTTCTAGAAGAGTCCCGAATTCTTATTTTATCAGCACACAGGTTTACCTGATACATCTATTAATGCAGCCACTTCACTTCGAGGATTGATACAACACGGCTCCTATTTTTGAGCAATTCCATTATAGTTAGTTTATTTTCTGCACAGTCTATAAATACCCACTTTATCAACTAACGTCCTCTTAAGAAGCAGATTTTCAGCAATCGAAGTACTTGTACCATAAGGTTAGAAGACAATTATGAAGCAGAAGAGGTTTGTAGAAGGGGAATTCCCCCTCCTCCAAGCGTTTCGAGAGCCAGCTATCCCTGCCATCTGCCTCCACAGCCTGTGAGGTTGAGAAGCTGTCCCGTCCCGAACCAGAGACACCATGAGCTCATTTCCTGTGTCGCAGGCTGGCTTGGGAACTGCAATTCCTGTGACAGGGAGTTTCCAGATGTCACCGTGCCAGGACCACAGCTCACGTACAGCTGGGCACTGGCAAACCCAGCGTTGCCAAGCTGGCACATGAACTGACCCACCAGCGACAGCTGTGGGGTGAGGGCGCTGGGAGAGACTGCAAAGGGTGGGAAAACCAGTATTCTTCAGTCCTTCTGAAATAGATTTTGCTTTTCTTTTAAGCTAAAGTTACTTTTCCTGGCGCAGACAGCAAAACAACAGCAGACCATTTCTAAGAATCATTTGCAGGGTTTTGACTAAAGAAATCAACTGCAGTGCTTTACCTACAAAATATTTTCAAAGTCAAAATTTACAATAAATATAATTAACCTATAGGTAGATGTAACAACAAGGAGCATCTGAATTATTTTCCTGAAGTTTTGTATGATCCTGAAGTTTTACTAAAAAAAAACCCAAACAAAAAAACCAAAAAGCCCTCCGAAGCACATCTACGTAGGGAAAATGGGACAAAAAAATCAATTAAGAAAGTCCAAAAAAGCTTCAAATACCTTGAGTTTTGGAATGAGATACAGCTACAAGCAGAAATGATTGGAACCATACTACTTCAAGAAAAAATGTGCGTAGTTCTGGAAAACAGGTATATCTCAGCACAGTTTAAGAGCACAGAAAGCTGTTAAAATAACCCCCAAACACTGCTTACAACTGCCACACTGTCATGGCACCAAATCTTATTTACACCATTTACTGACTTTCCATTACCATATGAAAGACATCTGAGTTCTTGTAATTGCAAATATTCTGATCAAAAATAGCTCTAATCCTGCTTACATGGAGGTGGTGAGGGAAAGAGAATATGTCTCTTTCTGGATGTAAGAAGAGTTACTTGCATTGAAACTTCTTACTTCATCATGCTGTGGGATTAACATTTAAATTATTACAGCTGTAAAGGGACACAAAAGCAACAAACACTCTTTAGGATACAGCCCCAGCTCTACCTACCATCACCATGACTATATTAGCATTACATAAAAGGTTAAGAAACCTCTAGACCATCTGCTTAGAATCAGATTTTTTTTTTCCTATCCAAATTTAAAAGCTATGTTTGAGCATCTTTAAAGAATTGTTACTAATAATAGCACTTTCCTTAATATTTTAAGAGAAGTACTAACATAATTTCACAATTACTACATATTAAAGAAAGCAGAGACTTGGTGAGAATGTCAGGACACATCAGGCAGGTACACATCAGCAGTCACACCTATTTGATAAATACAGGGCATTCTTTGCATTTAGCTACAGAAAACACAGCAAAGCAGTTTTACACTGGCAGTCCAGCAATAATTTTCTTTGAAAGCTGAACACAAAACTTCTTTTCTCCTCCGCTTCATCTCCCAAGCATGAATTGGTTTTAAGTCTCCCATTTGCTGAGCCGCGCTCCGAAGGTCAAATGATAAACCTCATATACCATTTTATCACGGCGCATCTGTTCAAGGAGCCGGATCTGGAGGCGGGAGGCGTTTTGCTTTTCTCACCGGGCTCTTCAGCCCTGGCACGGTCCTGTGCTAAGCTCTCCGGCATTCCTGCCCGGCTGAAGTCTTTCACAAGCCCAGGAGCCTACTTGCACCACTAAGCAGCACTGGCAGTGTAAATAAACCGAAGGCACGCACTCAGTTAAACCTACACCCGCTAAGTTAAACCCACATCCTCACGCTTTCTGAGCGCACGGCCAGGTCCGAGGAGACACTCACCAGCCGCTCGCCGGAGCAGATGGGCAGGAAAGGAGGCGGCAGCCCCCTCTCGATCCAGGTATCACCCGGCTACGCTCCCGCTCTTCCACAGCCGGACCCGCTCCGCCGCTCGCCCCCAACAGCGTCCGCGGGCGGGGAGCGCGGCTGGGGCAGAGCCGCTGGGATCCGTGCGGCTGGGATCCGTGCGGCCGGGATCCTCCCCGCGGCAGGTCACGGCGCTGGCAGCGCCCGCCGGCTCCTCCCTGCGCCGCTCCTGCCGCCGCCGGAGCCCCGGGGCCGCTCCCGCCCTCGGCCCCAGCCCCCTCGGGTCTGGTTCGGCGGAGGCTGGTGCGGGGAGCTGAGCCCAGCGCTGCAGCATCACCTGCGGGAGCCCACCGCGGGTGGGGCGCGACCCGCCGGCTCCTCGTCAAGGCTTCCGAGCGCACGCCTACGTGGAAAGGGCGAGTGGCATCACCTTGCCAGCAGGACATTTGGAAGGCGGGAGACTGACAACAGCACCGAGGGTCATTTGGAGTGCTTTTCAAACTCATTCCAGCACGCACTACCTCCTGGCAATGGCTTGTCCCCCAGCCCCAAGCTCTTACTTCTTCCTTTGGTTGTCTGGCATTTCTTACAAAATACTGCTCTGTGGCTACAAATCTCTAACAGGTCTCCAACAATAAAAAACCACAACAGGAGAAAGGAGTTTTTACCCCACCAGATTTTATGGTATTTTTACCTAAAAAAGCATCTTCCACACCTGAGCACTTGAAGACCTGGTAGTTCAAAAGTAACCATCTCCACATACTTCTCTGATGCATTTTTTATAAGACTTAATAAATACAAACTTAATTATTACCGACAATGCAAAAAGCTGAAAACTCCATGGTCACAACTCAAAAAGCTGGCAGGCTTTTAGAAATACTCCTTCCCCTCTGCTGAAAGGAGCTCTGATTTCAGGATCAACTTGAAGTAGTTGGAGCAAAAGGAATTTCTCATCTATAAGCATCTTTCTCTTTGTAAAACAAACAAATCTAACCAAAGGAAACACTGAGGCTCAGTTTCCCTTAGTGTGACCTTAGAATTATGCATCCCAATTCTGGTCCAGGTTTTTACACATGGCAGCTCTTCCTGGTGATTGGATTTGGTCTTTAGCAGGTGGTGAGAAACTGTGCTGCTTCCCCACTTCTTAGGGGAAACTTTTTTTTTAAACCAGTCTTCCTTGACTTTCTCACTGAGCTTCAACTGGAAAATTTCACTGGCATCAGATGCCTTGTCCCCATCTCCCCCACACCCTCCATCCTATCTAAAACATAATTTTTCTAACATTAATGGATTCTTTAACAGAATACTTGCTTTTCTTCCAAGGTAGAGCCACTCAGTGTCAATGATCCAAGACAGTTATTATATAAGAAACTCAAATATATTTATTGAGCAAAACAGCACCATGACAAAACAGGTAACTTTCAACCATAATTCAAAATGAAAGTAGGACTACAATACAGTGTTCACTTTCTGAATATGTGAAACACATAATATATCCTGGAAGCATCAGAAGAATAATCTCAAAGTTACTTTTCCAAAGTCACACAATTCCACGTATTTTTGACAAACATATTTACTAATAAAAGTATTCCTTAAATATGTAAATATTACTGTGCATCAGTTCACTGCAGATACTGTATCCCTTGTATTCGCTAACCACCTCAAAGAAGTGACAGGAGGCACATAATATTTGCTCAATGCTTTTATACCTAGGAGGAAAAGTACTATAAAAATCTAAAGGATTAGTCTATTAAAACTCTTTGATTATATGTACTGCAGAAAACAATGTGTTTCTTATTACATAAATTTACTGCAAATACTTTGTTCCCAAGAACAACAGTAAAATGAATGTATAACGTATGTTCATAGATTATGCTTAATAAAACGATTCCTATGCAATTGGGATTTAAGTAGCGTATCATATATTTGAATGATAGGCTTGTAGTCAGTTACTGCCTCTACAAAATCTGAAAACCAAACTCACACCAAGTGCTAAGATACCTTTCCCCCATGCTACACTCAGCCCCATGGAGATGCAGTTTGTGCAGTGTCCCACCAGCACATTCCTAGTTTGGACACTTCCATCACACATCTTTTAACATCCCCTTCTGCATCCTATTTAACTTCTAATGTTGCCACTTATCCCACCACTTCTGTCCAGCAATATCAGACAAATGCTGACTTCTTTATTTGCAAGTGATTAGGAAATACAATTGAGCTCTGCAGCATATGGAGAGCAGGTACAGGAAAACTGGGGGAAGGTGGGAAAGGATGGAAGAATTCTGACTGATTCAAGGCAGACCAGGGATGTCAAATTTGATCGTGGAAGCCTGTAGAAGAGAAATAACACTCTGCTCTATTCACTGCCTGGAAATGCATCTACACAGAGAATCTGCAGGACATCTGCATTACTAATTCAGCCCTGGTTTAAGTCAGTATGATGCTCGATGCATCAGGAAGTTTCACCTCCCTATGGATCTACCAGTACATTTTACAAGTGACAGAATTTCTATCATAAATAAAACAAACTCTCAAAGTTTTACTATACAGTAAAGAGAAAATAAGCAGAATAAAATTTGACTATTATGCCATCTTTAAAACTGTTAGTTTTTAGATTTTGTGGATCACTTCAAAATTTGTGATTTTAACTTCAAGCCCTTGAAGACAGACACACTGCTCTGGGTAAACAAAAGTACTTTTCATGTTCTGATCAGAGAAAAATTCTTTAAACTTAGTTACTATAAGAGATGGTTTGTCCACTTTTCTATCATGGTGTTGGAGTTTTTTTCAACTGAGATTTTAAAATAACATTTTTCATGGTATGCTTAACAAATAAAATCAAGTAGTAGTAAAAATACCAATAGAGTTTCCAGAACTCTATATACAATACTTAGGAAAACGAGACCCAAAAAGCTGCAATACTTGGCCACGACCCTTTCATAGCCTCTCCTAAACTGAATACACCAGGCAATGCCATCGAGTGCCAGCCACTTCTCCCACCTTTGGCTGCCCATTATCAAGAGCTGTGACCAAGCTGCCACCCCCTTCCACCACTGTTAGGTGCAGCTGTGCCCCGTACCCTCTCTTATCTGGATGCCTTCACCTGCCCATCTGAGCTTAATACAACATTAACCACGGATTCTTCCTGTCACGGTGTCACTCTCCTAAAGATTAAGAGAGAGATTCAGAAGAAGCTGAAGGACTTTGACAGTGCTGGATGTTAATAAGAGAGCTGGCAGAAGTCTTGGGTGTTCTGGGGACAAATTCATGCTGAAGGACTAAGCGAGTGCTCAGGGAAAAAGCCCAGAGGCTTCTGAAATCCTTGAAGGCCAGACAGAGGGGACCAGAGGTGCTGTAGAAATTCTGTTGAATTGCTAATGAACTGGGGAGAGTAAGGGAGTATGGAATAAAAGAGCCAATTGGAGGTTAAAATGACAAAATGAGTTCTGCACGTGGCACATGTACTCTGCACGTATTTTATTATAGCTACACTGAATTTTTATTACAATTCCTATCCACCTACAGAATTTCCTGGCTGGTGTTTTTTTTCCTTGGATGCAATATTCTCTGTTGCCTCTTACATGCTACAGCCCCATACCTGCAGCAGGCAATTTACCAAATGCCATTTAAAATAAACAATGTAGCAGGAGAAATACGGTAGGGACCAACCACTCATTTACTACTTTTCATACTAAAGTATATTTTTGTGCAGCACTTGAGGTATTACTAAGATAACAGCATCTACTTTAATTATTTAGAGGCACAGAGGGCACGTGCTGGGATCTTCCAGAGTGTAGCAGCACCATGGGATGTGCCAGCACAGTATTGAAAAAGTGATTTGGGCTGAGTCAGCTTGATCCACCAGAGATTATCAGGTCTAGACTGCCATGAAATTGTCACACCTGACAATTTTGCAGAGGTATCCAAAAGTGCCTACATGGGGCTCCCAAGTGCTCTTTGGTTCAGAAATAGGAGGCAAAGACACAAATTTGGCTTATCTGAGACTGCAGCCACACAGACGTGAGTTGTCTTCTCCTAGACACAAGCAGTTGTTTTCTCCTTAGCCTGAAAAGAAGAGGGCTGTGTTCGTAAGAAAATGGAGTTGGAAACTTTCAAAATTGGTATCAGGGAGCCTCTGAGTATTGGAGTTAACTCACAATCCAAGTTACCCATCCAGAGATGAATAAGAAAATTGTAAAATATAAAACCAAAAGCACCCAGCAATGAAAAACTGGTATTTAGATCTCTGGGTTTATTTATCTGAGACACAGGATGAAGAAAAGGAAGTGAATTAAATACAAGATATTAAATATAAAAACTCGCATCCTCTTACAGTGGTATTCTTCTATACACTCTTTTTTGTTCCCCTTGAAGTGGAGAAGACAGAACTTCTTATAAACACAGGTTGTAATATAAGCAAAACTGATTCAGTATCATCATATGCCTAAGGCAGAAGCCTTGAGTCCTCCATTTTCAGACTCCACAAGGATGAAACACTGTCTGATCAATAGATGACATGAAGGGAATTGACTGTCCTTCTCCAGCTTCCACTCACACAGACTTCATCACAAAATCTTTCATAATTGATAACCTTGAGAAAGGCTGAGAATTGAGTATACTGGCTGAAAAATCTTTAAGCCTTGCAAAGCAGTTTTTTCTCCAGCACTAGTGACAGGGGAAATGTCAAGACATGCTCACCGATCATGCTCTACTCAGATGAGGTTTTTCGTTGTTGTTGTTTGTTTAGTTTCTTTGGCATTTTGAGGGTTTTTGGGGGGTACTTCTTTTGTGTGCTTGGGGTTTTTTCTTTTTTTGTTCCTTTTTTTTTTGGTGGTGGGGTTTGGTTGTTTTTTTTTTTTAAGATAAGCAAATGACTTCTGGCTTGGATTTGGAAAATTTAAACTCTACACATGACATTAAATAAAACAGATACCAAGACCTTCTTTTTAATATTCTGGAAACTGGACATTTAAAGTTACATCATCTTAAGTAACGCTAAAAGTTGAAGCACAGAAATAAATTTCTGGGGGCAAAAGAGGGCCTTTCATTGTCCATGAGGGGCCTAGAACAATGTGCTCTCAGTCCCTAGTGTAATTAAAGAGTCAGTTCAGTATGAATCCGCAAACAAATACTGCCTGATTCTAAACTATTTCCTTCAGTGATTTCTTTAAAAAGCTCTCAAAGTATGATAACGATAATTTTACAGCCTTCCCCCCACCTCCCCCAACTGCAACAAGACACTAGCCGTATTTCTCTTTTTTCGAAATCCTGAGATTTTAAATCAGATCATGTGAAGGCTGAGTTTTATGACATATAAGACTGTCTTGTTTTATCTACTTACAAAGCACAAATACATAAATTCAGTGATTTTTTCCAGTGGAGATCTAAGACATAAACCTATTATCTTCCATGTTTCCAAACCACATGCACTCTGAAATGAAATGCATATCTGAGGCTCCACAGTAACTCAAGTCCCACATCACACAAAAGTCTTGAAAAGCTATTAAGTTTTAAAATTCCCCACACTGGATGAAATTATTTACATTACTAAAATAAAAACCAAAGTTGTGTATTACTCATGAAAAACAGAAGAAAATATCAGATTTAATAATCTGCAAAAATGCTTTAATAAGGAAAGTTTATAAGACAGTTTTATTAGCATCTCAAATAGCTTTCAAATACTAATATGAAGAAAACTTGTTAAAAATACAAATAAATTTGGAAGCAGAACTGAATATCTATACTTCTGATTTATCTACAGCTTACAATGTTTTGAAGGAATTTTTAATAGCTTGTCTTCAGCTGTAAAAGTTTCATTCTCTACGCAGAGTGCTCCAATAATAAGTTACATTAAAATGCAGCTGCATAAACATGTTTACACACAGTTACATTTTCTCATTCACATTCCTTTCTCACAGGTGTACCTTTTCCACTATGAAGTAACTAAACTTGAGTGTATCTTATGTAAGTGCACACATGTATAATGTCACTTGTAAAACAGTCCAGACTGACCAGAGGGAAAAACTAACAGAATGCTTTATCTGAACATAAAATAAACAAGTGACATGAAAAGCAGTAATTCTACCACTTCTACAACTGATGTTAGTGAAACCAACTACTGCAGTATAATTTTTTCCCACTACAGGAGAAATGTGCTACTAATACTGTTACAGTTGCCACCACATTAAGGTTAACTTGTCTATAATCAAAGAAATAACAAAGAGCTGCCTTTCTCCCATCATTTGGAGAAATTCATATAGCAACAGTCCAGATACCACAAGTGCCACTATTTCTATTTGAGTTAGGGAAGCAAAGGAAGGAAAAGTCACTTTGGTCAAATTCATATTCTTAGCTCAGGAAACAGTCTTGCAATGTAAGGGATTCTTTTGGAACACTAAGGTATCAATTATTTTTAAGACAGGGTTCATTGTTTTGAACTTAATTTAGGGGAACTAAAAGCATAACATCAATATTTATTACAATTGCATAAGTATTGCCATATCATGCTTACGGAATATAAACAACTATGTGCAAAGTAAACTTTTATGTTGCAGGTATCAGAAAATTATTCATTTTGTTGTTCATTTCATTCACTTATACAGCTAGGTAGAAGGTCCCTGCTATTCATTTAAGAGCAAACTAGGTGACAACTGTAGTTCTAAAACACTCCTACCTATGGCAAGTTCAACATTCAATCCACCACGCTGTTGCCTTGGCTTAGTAAAACAGAAGTGGAAACCCCTACCAGCTTCTTACTTTTTCTTCTAAAAGATTTTCAAAGTTAACTGCCTAAACCTTCAAACAATGCATGAAAGAGCTCCCTCTCCTTTTGTGCATAACCAACATCGTACCTTCACCTTTCCTCATTAGGAAAGTAAAATAAGCACCAAAGCTAATCTCTTTTACTTCAGAAAAAAAAAAAAAAGCACTAAGTGTTTGGCATAAACAAGCATTGCTAGAGCCCATGGAGGACCTTTTATTTGATGTGAGCTTTTCTGACACACTACCGAAGGCCTGACAGACAAGGCAAGAGAAAATGCTATTTGAGCACAGACTCAATGTTTGCTCACTAGGCTTACTCAAACAAAGCCCCTGCAATGGGAAGTCAGTCTCCTCTGGCTGTCTCTTAGCAAACAGATGTGAGCCTGGGAATTCCTCATACATTCAGATAAATCAAGAACCAGACCTTTCAGAGCACCAACCTCCACAGCTTTAGAAGGAGATGTCAGATTTCTCTGGGACCCTCTGAGTTCGCTGTTTAGACTAAAATACTGCCTATCACATGCAAGTCACATAATTTCCAAAGCTGTTCACTAAGTGTGATCCATGGCTGTTTCACCTGCTACTCTAAGGCAAAAACTTTGAGACAAGTCTAAACTATGAAACACCTACGTAACATTCCCCTACTTTTTTTTAATGCTATCTCTCTTTCTTTTGTGCTATGCCTGGGGGTAGTAAGGTTTATCTTCTCAAAAACTACTTTGGCGTTTTCCGCAGCGCAGAGGTTCCCTGGAGGCACACAGTTCTTGAGTGTACAGTACAACACTTGTGTTGCCAGTACAAAATTGCAATTGTATACCTTCCTGATCAATTCTCAAATCGAAAAATCCTCTGGAAAAGCACAGGGTACACAAAAATTGCATTATAAACCCAGATATATTACTTCTCTGCATGAGGTCCATTTAACAAACCAGATTTTTATGTTGAAGATGTCCAGTATTGACCAAATGTCTAAGATGATGCATCTGAATGCTTTTCAAACCTGGTGGTACCTCTTGAGATTTACAGTCAATAAATACAATTGGATACCTACTTAAAGATGGAATTCAAGAACAGACTTCAATTAGATTACTTCTACTACAGTCTGATGTATGCAGAAATTCAGTTGAGCAATATTGTTTTTTCCAATTACTACAGGCTAAACATGCTCAGTTTCTACCAGAGTCACTGGAACAGGATTCGATTCCCTACTGGTTACATGAACTCTAGTATCAGATTATAAGAATTAAGGAATCTAAAGAGGATCAGGTGCTGAAATGTATTTACAAGTACAGTTTCTTTCCACACCCAGGCTTTGAGGATCAGGACTCTGAAACAGCAGGACTGACACCAGTCTGCAGAGGAAAAGAGGGTATGGGAATTGAGAGAACACTAGTAACTTTTGGTCATTAGAGACTAAAACTGGAGATTTTTTTCTTTATATCCTGGCAAAGAAGAGTGACTGGGTATATGCTTGCAGTACCACAGCTGTACAAAGTCAACACCAGCAAACCACTTCCATACCGGACATGGAGACAAGGGAGCAGCAGCTGTCCCAGCCTTCTGGCAGCCCCGGGGCAGCAGCAGCTGCACGGCCAGTCCATGGCTGGGAGAAAAGCTTGGCCTCCTTGCAGCTCCCCCCACCTTCAGCTCACTTAATTGGGCCAGTACTTGTTCCAGGGCACAGGCACTGCTGATTTTATTAAAGCTAAGAAATCGGTTTACTACCAAGCCATTGAACCTTCATAATGAGTGTTCAGATATTAAAACTTGAATATTCTTTTTATAATTTTAAATCTTATTTTACAGAACAGCCTTTTTTAGTCTATAGTGTTGAACAGCCACCAGCCAGATACCATTTCAGTATAAGCAATGCATGCATAAGATACTGACCTTCCCAGCAAGAACTCCCAGCCCAACCAGCTATTGAAAAAAGAGCAGCCACAAAAAGGTTGCTCCATTTGTCAGATGATATTAATCTTTACATATGCCCTTTCAAAAACAGCATACGCATAAATCTATCAGCAAAAAAAAGTCTTTCCCAAAGAATTTGCTTTAGAGACAAAGAAAAAAAATAATCTAGCCTTGAGGGAAGCATCCCAATCAATTTTGGATGACTTGTTCTTCGTGCTTGCATAACACATCCACTACATTTTTTTTTCCTCGCGGTGAACAAAAAAGTATCACATGGATCTCGTCATACTACTCAAAGGCAAAGGCACACACAGTTATTGCTAGGCATTAGAAGAGACTGTAATATCCACCAGTGTTCTTTCTGCCTTTCCAGTAGAACTGAGTGTGAGATGCCAGGCAGGACCAACAGTATTTGTGCATGGCAAGTGGGAACAGGTGACTCCGAGCTCCTTGGTACCGGCATATTATAAACCAGGGGTAAGTGAGCAAGCTGCACATTTCAAGGGGAAGGGGGCTGGGAAGAAGGGAGAAAAAGGAACCTGGAATGCTTGGCCTGAGGTTAGAGGACAAGGAATTTCAAAGCTAAGTGGTAATTTTAAGAGGTAAGTGCCTATCACACAAACATGTGCTCATCACACTCACCCACATACTTCCTCTTCAGGGATTAGTTTTAATCCCAATAAATTTTCTAAATTCAACTCACCATATACTTGCACAAGTTTGTTTGCTGGTGTAAGGATGGTGACCATAACAGGCAAGGATAACCAGCTGGAGTGGGGAGATGCACTTCTTTCAGTGGCACTGATGATTTAGGTCTGCTTAGGAGAACACATGCACATAACGTGTGTACCGAAGTACATTCTGCAAAAGCAATAGGCTCCATTAGTTGATAGTCAGAAACTTTCAAAAATTGCTAAAGGAAAAGCATGCAGTACACAGAATATAACTAAAAGGTAGAGCTGTAAATCACAGGGATAAGCATGGCACAATTTCTGGCTGTAGGTTTTCTGTAAAACAAGTTACTGCTGAACTAGTTTTGAATTCTCACAAAATAAAAAAGCAGAAACAAAGGGCTGTGTTCAAAATGCTTACAAACTGAAATTCCAGTCCCCTACATGCAGGAATTTCTTTCATTAGGACAAGATGGAAAAGAACTCAGTGATTAGCATTCTAAGTCAATACTAAAACATAGTGGAGTACAATTGGTAAAGCCACTGAAGGCATTTTCCCAGGTCTCTTCTTGAATGACTGCACTTTTTCTTTTGGAGAAAACAAGTCAACAGTTCAACAACATCATTATCTTCTATGACTTTCTTCACAAGTACTGCATTTCTAAGCTACTTGCATGGCTACTGTAAACACTGAGCAGGAGCATCCACACTCTGCAGATTATCAGTCAGAGGATGACTGAGAACAGTCAGCCTTCATGTGCACAGAACACCTCTAAAACATACCAGCCACGATGAGCCACTTTGCAGGGCTGCAGGTAAACACATGAGTGACAGCAAATAAACTTGCATTCCATTAAAATGGCATGGGTGAAACACATGTGTCTGCCTTCAGAGGGAGGTAAATTCAAGGAAAATTGAGCTGTGCCTTACTGGGCTCTGCACAGTACTTCACAAAAGCCTCATGACTTAAAAAAAAAAGAACAGCCAGGCCCTGTTAAATTTACTGTGCTCACGCCTCCTTACATTTAAAGGTGGAAAGAAATACTTCCCTCAGGGAAGCAGGGCCCAGTTCATAATTTCTGGATTAAACCTATTACTATTAGCTGCAGAATGAAATTATTAGTGACAGGTTCACTGAATTACCTCTTTACAGAGGTCACTGGAGCTTCCTAGAAACCTAAAACTGCCACTGTAAATTTAGCTAATAACAACTGAGTTTTTAAACCATCTAAATTAGAGGTAACATAATAAATAAAGAACCTATTTTAATACCCTAATTTAGTCATGCACAATACACATTTTCATTGTTTTCACTTTGAAGTTATAAACCGAGGAATACACGAGTTCTGGCATGCACCACTATTACATCAACATTTTATATCCACAGATGTGGATGTACAATTTCTATTGATTTTAAATATGCTCATTTCTCTTAAAACTATAACATGTATCAAGAATAATTTTTCTGGCAAGTACACAAACCGTAGCTTGATCAGCACATTTAAATTAAGATTTGACAGAGGTTTACAGTAAGATTAAACAAAAGCTTTCACCACACAAAATTCTGTTATGAAATGAATCAGTTTTGCAATATCTGGAAAAAAAAAAAGAAACCATATGTACAAAAATCTTACTTTCATTCTGTGTTTATTACTGCCACTTTAAAGTTTCACTCAAGGACCTTAGACAGAAATTGTTCAATCTACCACTTTATTGGCTATGCTTAGTTCTGCTTAAGCTTCCAAGACGGTTAATAAACTCTGTGTTGTTTCCCGTAAAACACACACACAGTCCTTGAAGTGCAGCCTGTGTTTCCCCCTCCGAGGGAAGTGACCTCATCACTGGATTATAAAGTCCTGTTTCTCTTACCCATGCTCTGGTCCTGTAAATTTTGCATTCCTAGTTGTATGAAGGATGCCTGATCCCAATCTAGTAAACAGCTGAGTAGTTAAGAGTCCACTACCCAGTGAGAAAGCTCAGCTTGATATCCTTCAGATGGATCTTGGCATTAAATCCCAGTCTTCCTTTTCACAAAGCTCCGACAGAACTGCCTGGCAACTATATCCAAGCTTTGCAGGGCATCTGGAGACACTTGTGTCCTACTGTCCCAGCGGAACTTGAACACTGGGGCACTGGTAGAAGCAGCACTGGGCACAGCCTCTGCTCTCCAGCACACCAGTGTCCCTTGCTGTTGGGACCTCAAGGGGACTGGAGTGTCACATCTGCTTAGACCAAGCTCTCCGCTGCTCCCCCACACAAGGAGAACCTTCTTCCTTACTGTCCCTCATAAGTGCCGATTTGCTTCGTCAGAGAACTCCTAGAAGTAATGCCATTCCATTCTAGTCAAAACAATTTTGAAATCCCTATTTCTACACAGGATAACAGAAACAACTTGAATTCTGATTTCTCATAAGGAAAAATGGTGCTGTAGGTGATTTACTGGGGAAGAAATGGAGCACCTCGTGAACGGTCATGGTAAATCTCACGCTAAAATGAGGGTCACCTGTCACAACTGAGGCACGTTCACCAGTGTTGAAGAGCAACCTAATAAAGTTCTCATAGACTCACAAGCCTCAAATAGATTTAAAACATGCTGTGTTATGATTTATTTTACCAGTTGAATGCTATTGTGTAAAGATCAGAGAATCCCACTGACCCTGCTCGCAAATTCCCTGGAACTACAAGGAAAATTCCACAGTCGCCAGAGACCCTGAATCTGAAGTAGATTGACACTAACGTGCAATTAAGAGACTAAACTACCACAGAGTGCAGGTTTCACAGTCTAAATTCAGCTTACTATAAATTCAGTTCCTTTTGTAATTTCTTTTTTCTGCTTCATCTTCTAAGGGATTTTGTTTCACAAATAATATAATATTATACAAATAATAATAATATTAAAACTAATATATCTCATGCAATAACCAGACATACCCAGAACAGACAATGATGCAAAAGGCTGGAAAAAGTGATTGATTAATCAGCTGTCAGATTCAGTATCACCTTTTGCAGAGGGTACATCTGATTCTGAACAAGGCAGGCAAACATCATTTGTGCTGTCCTCGTTTCTGTAACTTTTTGGCAGAGAGTAAGACCTCATTGTTCAATTACCTCCTGGCACTGAAAAAATGCCCACACTCTCCAGGTGTCTAGGTTGAACAAATGACCATATTGAAGTAAGAAACTCTTTGAATTGTTCCACTTTGCAGAATTTTCCAAGAACTCTCAGTAAGATTAAGCCACGAAGGGACAGACACTTAAATACTGAAGTGTTTGTCATCCTGCAAATGAAACTTGAATAACAAATATCCATATAAATAAGTAACCAAAATGCTGAGAAATTTATAAGGAAACTCAGGCATTGAGGTCTTGAAGTGGTCTGAACTACACTACTCTGTCTCCAAATACTATTACACTGTATTTCAGGGATCTAGCTCCTCTTGCAGGGCAATTTCTGCTAGCCTTCAAGGCACTACGTGATCTGAAATTCAACAAACTCTGTCAGGGGCTGCACTGAACTATCTACCATCTGGAAACCGTAAAAATCAAAATTATATGAAGGGGAACGAAAAATAACATGACGGTAATGGTAAAGTTTGATGACTTTCCAACCGGACTGACTGGAAACTTGCCTTTTCTTAAGACCCGCAGAACTTAAAGCAAGCTGAGTGAGAGTTAAGAGCCCTAAGATATCAGATATGGTTACCCAGCAAGGTCTCCTAGCTGTGGAGATCAAACTCTATTTTCTTCTACAATGAAACACAATTTTTTTAGTTTTTCAATTGGATGAAAAGGAAAAAAAAAAATCAAATTTCAAAACACTGAAGTTCTTTGCAAAAGTACAGTTTCCTTTCTTCAGCCAACTCTACATGGTCTCATTCTGAAAAACATAGCTCTGTTCAAAATAAATTTAAAGGATTATTTGGAGTTGTCTTGTATAAACACAAGCCAAGTATCAGCTTAAGTTACTGTAATGATCTTTATATAGGCTCGTAAGTCACACAGCAAATTTTGGCAGAAACAGACTTCAATCTTTAGACACGTTTAGGAATTTGAACACAGTGCCAAAAATCTCCCAAAGATAAGTGAAATGCACCAAGAAAACTGGTTTTAATATCCGAAGAGTTACTCAAGCTGAACTGAATTTATCAAGATAAGGAATACATTTTTCTTGCTATTCAGAGGACAGATGAACCTTTCTGCTCAATACTGAGCAGCTGTTGAAAACAACGGATGCTGGAAATTATCTCAGAGATTCTACAAAAAAAATCTTTCATAGAGCAAAATACTTTGCAACCCGAACACCAGAGCTCCTATAATGAAATCAATTTCTACGCCATGGTCTTAATTTCAGTCTACTTCATATATTCACTCAACCTACAGCCTCTAAGCTTTACACTCATGAAGTTCTCATGGCAGCAGCAGTCTTCCACAAGAAGTTCTGTTCACTTCACAGTGCTAGTATTTGCTCAGTGAAATATTAGTTCCTGCAACCCGTCAGAAAGGAACTGAACAACAACATACTCAGGTCCAACAGAAAAAGCAAAAAAAGCCTAAACAAGAACTAAAAAGGCCACCTTTTCAAAACTGGGTAGTTTATTCTACATAAAATAGTTCTGCTTTTTCCTCAATCTAAAAATGGAAAATTGTAAACTTGCACCAATTTACCAAAAGCTTTTCTTTTTTTCACCCACAGTTTAAGCCAAATGTGTCTCAGCACTGGACCCCAAACTTTAATTTCCTTCTACTTCTGCTATTGTTATGCCAGCACTTCTAAATATTTACCCTTCCCAGATTCCTAAAATGGAAGAAGCCAGGGCTCTTTTGTAGTGCAGATGATTTGCACAGACCCCAAGCAGTGGAGAAATTCTCACGCTTTCATGGGAGGGAACTGGATTTAGGGGACACTTTGCTCCTGACAGGGTAAAGTAATCTTTAATAAATTGAAATTGAAGGGTCTTTTTAACACAGAGGGATTATGTATACCTTCCTCATGCACAATGATAAACACTAAAGGTATTAATAAACATTCCTTAGAGAACTGCAAATTTACATTTTTCTTAAAGCACAGATGCGATTAAACTGCATCCAAAGCTGGAAACATTTAGCACTAAGATGCAGAAAAGTTATTTTACTATATACACCACTTCAATTTATCTTTGAAAAATTAAACTGTCATTATAGATAAGGATTCAAGAAAAGCTTAATAAAAAATTCTAAGGCAACACAAACAAAATGCAAGCATAAACAACATGAAGAAGAAAACTAAGTGCCATTTTTATGCCTACTGAATCTTTTGGAGTCTCTGCAGGGACAGCTTAGTCACTGCTATTGAACGAGGAAGTCAGCTTGGCCTTTGCTGGCATCATGCATTCAGCAGAATGATTTAAAAGAGAAATACTCCATAACCTATTTATTCATTAAATCAAAACCATAATCTATCAAGATACAGTAAATCTAAAGGAGATGTAAAATATACAACATACTATTGAGTAATCTGAGACAAAAGCAGTTTTCCTTTTCTTATTTTTGTAAGCGCACAATGAGTTAAATTCTGCTACTTAACAGAAATCTGTCACTAAGGACATACAGGAGGCTATTTAAAACTTGCTAAAGCCATTGATTACGCAATCCTAGCTGAAGCAGTGAATAAAAGTATCAATATATTATAGTATTATTTTGAAGTTGTCAAATTATGCACTCTAACTAGAAGAAAATCCTTCCAGAAAAATCTTTTTGAGCACTGATCCTCTTTTGTTATCAAAGCAAACATTTCTTTGTGTGTCTATTCCATCCGATAAAGTTGGATTTTCCCCCTTTACAGATGCTGAAAACTTGGTGGATAAGAATCTAAATGAGATCATCAGTCCCATATATTAAAGAATTCCTTAAGAGTCTGTACAAGTATGTAGTAATCCACAGAAGAATATAAAGAAACTTAAAACTGCTCTTCTGCACAGCGGGGAGTACAGTTTCTCAATATCCAACTCAGAACACTACATGGGCAAATCAGGAAAGAGGGAAGCAAACAGAGGCTGTTAAACACTGCTTTTCAGTCTAAGGCAGCAAAACAATTATGGACAAGTCATAACTTCTAAAACAAGGACAAAAATCCTTCAAAGCTACGGCTGTTAGTACCAAACCCATTTCACACAGTTCTGCCAGTCTATCAGTGACCATCTCTCCTTATCCTCAGGCACAGCACCATTTCTCTGATTTATTACTTCGCTTCCCTCCTTCCTTCTCATCTCCTGCTTCTGTTTTTATCTCCTCTTTTCCTGAACTTTCCTAATTACAAAATCTGCTAAATCATCAGAGCCAGAAACTTGGAAGACTACTTCCTAGGAGCAACAGTCTAGATGGGGCAGGGCAAATGTCTGCCCCCGGCCTGTAGGCAGCCTCACTGTGTAGATTAATACCTACCTGCACAAACACTACTTACCATGGCAAGAAGTTGAGATGTGCAGGACAGGTTTAACATATAACCAAGAAGTTGCTGGGGGATGAACAGTTAGAAGCCCACCTTAACATGCTTACTGAAGGGATAAAGGCACATTATCCAACCCCATCTGCAGTGGGATCTGGGGTCGGTTGAGGGTACCAGAAATCAAAATGCCTGATAATCATGAAACACTTCAAGTGCTGTATCCCCTTTGGCTATCTAAACTCTCCAAGTATCACAAATCTGGATTACAAAGCAGGTTAAGCCAAGGTGTGTTGTATGGCACTAACTACAATTTGGAAATATTTCCCCCATAGATCAATATGTTTCTAACAGTATTTAAGAAACTATTTTACAAGATTGACCTTAGAGACTTTAACTAGAAAAAGCGAGAAGCAAAGAGGAGAGCATGCTTAAATGCCAGTGGCCACATATATTATACCTCTCACTGTTAGGTATGTCCCTATGGCCTGGTCTTGGGATGTAAATATTTCTCAAATCAGAAAGTAAGACACTTTTGCTGTCTCTGAAGGACAATGACAGGTAAGTATTAGAAGAAAACCCTCATATATGAACTCTCATTTTATCTAGTTCATGAGCAAGCTATAGAAAGTAGGCTTTCTTATGAAAACTATATGAAGAAAAAAAAACATGTTTCCAAATAGCATTACTGGATTTTGAGACTTTTCTAAGATATAACAGAAACAATACTAGCCAGCTGTACTGAATATTATGACTTTTCAGGATTATAATGTGACTTCAGGCTTAACAGCTATCAGAAAATGGCAAATATTTCCAAAGATAAGTTTAATCACAATAAAATTATCTACTTGTTTGGTGCATCGAGTAACACACCTGCTGGCTTCAAAGCTAGTAATTATCATAAAATTTTAAAAAGCTGAAAAAAAATCTGAATGATCCATAGTCTCCTAACTGCAGTAACCAAAGGTTAAACGCTACTGAGGACAGGATCAAACTCTTTAAAACTCCTTATTCCATCCAATTATGTGCTTTCCCACTTATGTGATTTAAAAGGGTACGCTTTCACCAAGTCAGAATTAAAATCAGAGAGATAAGGCAGCTAGCCAAACTGAAAATCTGTAACAGCACCAAAATCACGTGGATATGCAACAAAGAAATACGTTGCAAGGTAAGCATCCCTACCTTCAGCTGGAAAAGCAGTTTTAAAGAACAGCCAAGGTTAATTTGCACAGTAAGGAACAGTCTTAAAATGGGAAATATTTAAAGAGAGAGAGAACAGTTATGTATATATAGTAAGTAACATCCAGACAACAGGCCACAGATACAAGCCTTTCACAACAGTTAGTGTGTGATATTCTCAGAAATGCAAGATGCTCTCCCAGTGCAAGAATGTAGGATGTGAATTCTGGAAAGCAAAGGCAAAACGAAACAGAATGAGAAAAGGCACCTGGAAAGAGGTAGCCCAGTTCTAGGTGGGGTGATACCACTCTGAAAGGTGCTGCATAAGGAGAAAGGCAATTTGAAATAGCTCTTTGTGTTACTCTTCAATAGAAGCTTTTAATGATAATAAAAACAGTTCTGAAATGGAAACTGAAAAAAAAATCCCACTTCAAGCTAGGTAAAAAAGAGAACACGTTCACAAGAAGAGATGCAAATACTTTTTGCACTTCCATCCATCAGTGCAGAACACAATCCAAATTTTAACTGATGCTCCTCACTAAAAGCTAGAAAAGATATCACTTCCTGGTTTTGGATTAGTTACCTCGAACACAAATGAGCTGACAACTGTTAACAGCAGCCTTCCCAACACAGAAGAATTAAAACCATGAACTTCCCAGAGCCTGCACAAAGCAACCCCTTCCTTCCTTACCCAGCCAACTGTGTGACTCTTGAGAAACAGCTGACTGCATGCACAATGAAGTCTCTGCTGGAAACCAGGCTCGTGTGTTACATTTGATGTCCTTCGGGCAAGTGAAGATCTTCATTAGAACATTCCAAATGGCTTTCCAGGAATAGCAGCACACTGAATTAGGGGCTAAAGGAAGAGGAGTCATCAGCTGTAACTGCATCAGAAAGAAAAACAGGAACACACTTCTGGGGTTTTTTAAATTACACTTCAAGAGCTATTGTTACTAATAGCAGCTCCAAGCTGTAAAAACTGCAACCTTGGAGGGCAGAAGCCAAAGAAACCCTACTGGTTTTCCCCGGATTACTCACAGAATTAATAAGATCATTTGGGAGGCAGCCTTGAGGTTATCAGGAATCTCTCGTCACATGCCTACAGCAAACTTTTCCAGCATTTCTGCTTACAACTCTTTAATGAACTGCAGCACTGGGGCAGAAATCCTCTTGCCTGCTAGTAGGTCGTGCTGGAATGTAATTTGGCTACCTACATATTTTGTGTTTCCAATAGCAAAGTTAGGGAAAAAAAATGAAACATAGGTCTTAGGCAGTTATCCAATGGTTCTAAAATATCTTTTTTAGAATATATTCACTCCTGAAATGTCAAAGCTTATATACCAATATTATTACTGTCAATAAAAACAAATTATCTTAATTATTCAGTATATAATCAAACAGAACATTGCTTTGAAGTACCATAGAATATGCTCCTTTTTGAAATACGTCTCAGGCAGGTAGAAACAATACAAAACAGTGAGAGTTCTGTAGCTGAATTGAGCAGTGCTGTTTTGACACACAAAAAATCCTAAATATCAATGAAACTAATTGGAGGATATGCTACAAACAGACTCTTGTAGGGTTTTAGGTACAGGCATGTCTTTACTACACCCTGTTTAGGCACTTGGAGCCCAAGCACAGCCAGCCACTGTTTGTGCACAACTATCTCATATCCTGAGCACCTGGCTCAATGAAGTTCCCCACAAAACAAATACCAAGGTTGATATCAAGAACATGGCTTGGCAGACAGAAGCTCAGACACCCCCTGTGAATTTGTGATGGGAGGACAGCAGGAGAACAACCAAAACTGGTATGCCCACTACAGGACAGCTTCTCAGTACGGCCACAAGAATAAGCTGAACCAGGCAGACATGAGACAAATAAAAATGACAATACACATGGCAAAGTAGGACTTCAGCTTGGCCTAAATGTGAAGTCAAACACCCAGTCCTGCTGGAAGTCTGCATTTGAAAGTGCTACACATCTGAAAGTAAATCCTGTCTTTTGGACAAACTTTCTGAGTAGAAAATGAAAGGACCCGAAGAGGGTGAATCAGTCTGGGAGCCAGAATAACATTACAGAAGAGCAGATACTGAATGTATGTCATCATCAGGTTAGAACCCAAGGATCTGCCCAAGATAAGAGCTGGGTATTATAACAAAACCCTCAAAACTTACTTCCCTCCCTGAAAGTCAAAAAGAGGCAAAAATTCCTGAAACAGCTTGTCACAGGTAAGAAGATGACTTAAGTTTTTATCGGTTTGAGAGAAATCAGTATTTGTGGAAGGATTTTGCTGGTTCAATCAGCACACTCTTTGGAGACTTAAGATAATCAGGCATTCACTGTCACAGCTTATAAGAATGTTTTGCAATATTTGACTTCCCCTCTTACATCCCAGACAATCCAAAATGGATTCCAAGCAAGCAGAAAAAATAAGGTTCTTTAGCCAGTCACATCTGTTTTACTTGAAAAAATTTTAAACAGCACAAATCCAACACACCACGAGGCAGAAGGAGCACAGATATAGATGCAAAGACACATACACTTCAGTTTCCAGGACAGAAAGTTAAGTTGGGATATGGAGTGAGGTTGTGTCTCAGCTGCTGTACATTGAAGTTCACTGTCCTGAGAAGGGTTAACAGGGCAAACTTACTGACCACTTCAACATGCAAACCTGTGCATGGGGGTTTTTTTTGCACATTAGAAATAGCCTTAATGCACTGTCTGTGATATTCTAAGTCATAAATCTTTTTGTGTGCAGTTTTAAGAAACCCCATGACCCCACTGTTGTCTGCTATCTGGGCACTGCTGACTCACTGTTTGCATTCACATGCTGCAAAAACTGCTGTCCCATGCAACCTTCTGCATCTGAATGCAGCATCTTGTTTGTGCTGGCATGAACTTTTGCCCACTCTTGACTGACTATGCTTTTTGTACAGGAAAAGCTTAAGATGAGGTTTAGAAATTCCTTTGTCAGGGCAGATTCTCCCTCCTCCTCATACAGCACCTGTTGGGGGACAGGAAGGAAGGAAGACAAGACAAGAGAAGCAATGCTTTTAATAAACTCTCAGAACAGAAAAACATGGGTACATATAATCTTGATACATCAAATTACCAGTTAGCTACACATTTTGTCCAAAAAAAAAAAGAACAAAGGATATCTGTTGCTTCCCTTGTACTGCACCACCCAACTAGAAGAGATGCATGTCCTGCCTTGGACTCCCTGATTTCAGTCCAAAGCTCTTGGCCGCACTCTTCTATTTGTAACATCTCCTCTCCATCAGCAGTAACATGAACAGAATTTGCCATGTGAACAGGCTGGCAACAGGAGCTTGTCTGCCTGCAGAGCTGTGCTGCCTTCAGCTACCTTCAACTTCTGGCAGCTGCTCAGTAGAGACATCCTTACACCTGGAGGATGCTTTGTGAGTTTGAGCAGCACAGTGTCAGCAGGAACACCTCACAAATGGGACAGACGTACTCTGGCTGGTGACATCCATGGCATAGGGATGAAGCAGGGAAGGAACTGCTTGTAAATCACATAGGCTATGAAAGAAAACTGTCTCAGAGAAGTCACTTACAGTGATAAGATGCGAGGATAATTTCCATTACTTGCAAATCAGTCACATCAATTTCCTCATCTGTCAACCTTGAAAAAAAGACAGAAGGTTTTAAACTATGAAAAATATGTGTCTGTCTTGGAGCTGCTGGGACTTGCATCACAGAAGTTTAAGTGAGAAATGGACGTTTTCCTTTCCCAAAAGCCTCATGGCTGGTAGTATTTGGAAGTCTCCTTTAGCTTTCTTACACTTTTTTTGTAGACTTGAATTGTTTTTGAGCAGTGGCTTCTGGGTGCCTAGAAATGGCACAACTTTTCTCTTAAAGGAGAGTTTAGGGTTGTAGTCATTCTCTTCCCATACTTTGCTGATTATTCACCCAAACCACTCATACCAACAGAATTTCAACAGAAATCTCCCATCCTCTTGCTATTTTTGAGCCAACCATAGAGTTACAGCCATAACTTCACCCCACCATTATCCAGAGTCCAGCAGCGACTAGCCCAACATCTGTACAACTCCTTAAAATTCCCCTGCAAACCCCTCTATCAAAAAGGTCAACATTGATTTTTTTTCCCCCTTTCACACTGCTTCACCAGCCGCCCTCTCTTTTAGTTTGTCTAATACAATTAAAATCTAACTTCCACATTTTCTATATGATGACTTCTTGTCTGAACTATGTTTAACTTGTCACTTTCAGCCCAAGATGCAATTTTTACCTAACAAAATTAATAGGAATTATTATTGCATTTCCATTTTCTCTGGAATGGATTGTTTCATCTGCAGTATCTTTGAGCAAAAATTTTCAAGTCTGAAACAACACAGCAGAAGAGGACAACATCTACCCTCTTTATTTAAGTTTAGATATTACCAACAAAACAAGGCAATTATCAACAAGTAGCTTTTTAAATATTTATAAAACTGAGTATTAAATACCAAGAAAATTTTAAATGGCTTCTTAGCCTCAAAACAAGGCACTTGCAAAGATACCAACACACTAAATATATGTACACAAAATGGTTCAGAAAATAACTCCAAAGTTTAGATATTAGGAGTAAGAAATGAAGATCTCCAACATGCTAGTTGATAGTCAGCTTCAGGCAGTATCCAATAAAAAAAAGTTATCAGGCAACTTTTTCACTGCTCATGTAAACTGAACGGATGGTTTGATTTCACTACTAACAGTCTCAATGAGTCAAGAATTTCTAGGCACCGAGATGCCTGTTTCCATTGCACTAAACCACCAAGATGACTTTTATGTTTTTTTTAAATAGAAAACTCATTTCTCCCCAGCAAAAAGCTTTACTCATTAGAAAACTCAGGACTGATGAGAGGGAAGCAGACTTCCCTTCAAAAACGGCCTGAAGTTATCTCAGCATACCTCAGAGATTACCACCAGGCCAGAAGACTCCCAAGGATATTCCAATCAAGGCCTCTATGATGCAGTTTGAGCTGGGTGCAGAAAGCTACGTGAATTATCAGTCCAAGAAATTGTAAGCATCATGCTGATCTTGCCTGCTACATGAATACAAAGTACTTTACTCAGTACCCAAAACGTAATAAAACCTGTATAATTCAAATAATCAAAAGGTAAATATTTTGTGCAAACGATGGAAGATTTCTAATACTCTTAACGCTTGATTTACATCAGGCCTATAATCTCATGTTTCTATATTCTTTACTTGAGGTGGAAAATAAACTAGTACAAACTGCTTGTACTCATTTATGAAGATCACATCTCTGCAAAGGATACTCAGGAGGGAGAGATCGGAACGAAGTTTCTCATTATCAGTATCAGAATACCATGCCACTTCACACTTTCTATATAAGTTTTTTTTCCATGAAATCCACTTTTTGTTAACGTTTGGAGGAGTTAAAAAGTAGTTACACCTGGACTGAAAACAGAGTCTGAACTGATCAGCCTCATAAGGGAATCTCAGTGTAAATTTCTAAGTGGAGTTCTGCTTGGAATTTCAAGAAGGTAATTAAGAACAGACCACTTCAAAGTGGGACATGTCTATACTGATCACTGGAAGATACAGTACTGCAAAATGGGAGTTAGTATTTCCAACAACATTTGAATAAAAAATGGATTTTTTAAAAAAAACCTGTACTCCATCCGAAGCATAAGAAAAGAGTGACAGAATATTTGAGCAGGTCCATTTCTCATTTTTTGTCAATATTATTTATGCCCATATACAAAAGTTTCTTTGGAAGCACCAGAACTCAGCTGTTGGCCCGAAATACCTTAAAGCAATTAGATGGTTTTAAACATTAGTTATGCCATAGTTCCTAATCTTTTTATGCAGACAGCAGGGCACTGCAAATCCAGTTTGCTTTCTCTCCAGCTGACCTTAGGCAGCAGCACACCTGAACTTGTCCTGTTCGAACTCACAGGTACGTGTCTAATGGCCCTCCTCCATGTCACACACGATATTGTCTTTGTTGATATATGTGTGCCAGTATCTCAGCTTCCTTCTTCTGTCTGCTCGTTTTCTGCTCTCAAACTCCAAGCTTTTGTGGCAATTAAGTGAAAACACTGTTCTGTGCCGTACATATATTGCCATACGTTGCCTAGATCCTGCCACACATTGTCTGGATTGCCCTGAACATTTATTGTTTCTAATAAACTCCTCCTTTATGTTCACTGTCTCCCTCACAAGATTTCCACGTCACAATTTCTCTTCACAAAAGCTAAGCTGTCAATATATTAATCTGTCTGGTGCAGAAGTGGGACTTACACTATTCCTTCCTTTCAGTCTGCTAGCACAAGTGAAACAAGTGTTTAATCACAGTATCAGAGAAAATAATTGGCTGCTGGGCTTCAATAAGACAAGCAGTAGGGCAACTGGCCACTATTTTGGCAAAAAAAAGAGTTACATGTGTCATATAATATCCAGATTTTTTTAGAAGGAAAAGGGAAAATTCAATTGTCTTTATCCTAAAATAGAATTTATGCTTTTGAGTTTGCTGTTTTCAGGGAGTTTTTAATAAATAAATCTGAAATTCTTCATTTATAATGACTAATATCTCAATGCCCAAACAGATGTATTTGCATTGAGAATATATTTTGTGGACTGAGGTTCACAGACTCAGTGAACTGAAACTTTGCTTGAGATTATGTCAGCCAGTTGCAAATAGATTCTAAGGTGCACTGTCAGAACTGGAAGTACAGGCCAAAAGCCCTGGCTCACTCTCTGGTGACCTAGACAGAAAGCAATATTTCACTTGGAGGATGGAATACACAAAGAAAAATAATATACCTGTCTTTTACAACAGAAAGTAATTTTGATAGATGACCAAATAGGCCACGCCTTCAAATTACCACAAGGAGACTCAGAGTGGGTTTTGGGGGTTGGTTGTTTGTTTTCAAAATATAAATACATACATTGCTTTTCAGCCATATTTTGCTCAATGAGCTTCATAAAAAATATGCCATATTCTGCAGATTTGCAAACTGAGACCATATGTGAGCATTATGCACACCACAACAAAAAGCACAGCCGCCTGCTCAGCTGAACATCTCTTCCTGCACATGTACACAGATGGAAGCAGCTGCTGCCACTAAATAACTCACAGAGGTAAAATGAGCCTGAGAAACTCTGCTCCATTCCCCAGCCGGGACATGCTCTTGTGAACTGCAGTAGAGCTGTATGGGATGGAGAGTAAACGCAACTAGTGAGGTGGTTTGTCATGCCCTCCCCATGTCATGAAATAAGCCATGAAAAGATACTCATCCAGCTTTGAGAAATGAAAAGACTGATACAAATACCACTCTCTCCTGTAATTGCTAAGCTAAGCAGAAAGGCAGTAAGTACACACTTTCATTTTACAGCACAGGACAACCAAAAACTAGGTTTTTTGCACCAAACCATTAAAACATGCAATTTGCCCATCAGGTCACTGTAAGAGGAGGAAAAAAAAGTGGTGTCTGCAACACCAGCTTATACTGAAAAAACAAGGAGGTGGAAGGATGAGGTAATGGAAAGAGAGAAAGCAGTTTATCACTCCACTCACTCTCCCCTCGCAGAGGACTCTGAGCACTCAGGAACAGCAGAGGACTATATTCCTACTCATGACCTTTCTTTGAAAAAGTGCAGTACAAAGTCTCAAAAAGTAGAAATCAGGGAGGAGGCAGAAATCTGGCATTCCAGCACTCCCACTCCCAGCTTAAAACTTCAAGGCAGACTGATTGCTATTTCAGAGTCTGCTGATTTGCTCTACTTTTCATGAACCAAGAATGCTTAAGAAATTCTAAAGTAATCTCTGCTTAATGTCTCAGGTTAATCATGTTAAAATTTTGCTTCTGGAATCTTTAATGTCATCGATGGCAGTAGTGGAACATTGAAAGTGAATGTTCAGTAAGAAAAAGAAAACTAAGATTCTTCTTGCTGGATGAAAGTGAGCCAGAACTCCCTTTTCTTGATAATTTTAGAGACAGGTTAGTTTCATATAGTAGCAGAAATTACATGTAAATCAGTACAGAAATTACACAATTCTCTCCAACATTTACCAAGTTATGAGAAACCATTAGCAATGGTGCTGAAGCATATATATTTATGCATTAGAAAGGGCATTACTGCTTTCTGCAGTTCATGAAATCATGCCTCTCGTAGAAAGAAGCTATAATGCTACACACTGCTGTCTCTACAACTGCAGGTACTCACATTTCTGTGATTGAAATAGAGGAATGATTGTGCTGAATCAACCCACAAGAACAGAACTTCTCAAGCCTCAAAACCAACAAAATATCTGATTCTTCAGAGAAAAGTATGACTTCCACAAGATGGACGATGCTTTCCCTAGAAGTTATTTAAGCCATAAGTTCACAACTAGGAGAGATTTTTTTACTCTTTGTATAACGAAGTCTGTGACATTTTTAGGTGAGTATCAGATATGGCAGAAGCCCTATCTTTATAACATCAATTCTGCAAAAATATGGTCAAATTTCCTATGCCTCTTATGACCCAAGAACTGCAATTTTTGCATTTCTACAAGTTTATTTGCTTTGTAGAAGCAGTTAGTGCTGGATGCTGCTTTTCCTGTCACAGAACTACTTTGCAATTAAGTGATTAGAACTGCCATGGCTTACAGAAAGAACACACAGCGTATCTCTGATCTTTAGGTACTACTGTGTAGTTCTGCTTGGAAATGTAAATGGTAAATATTTCCAGCCTGCTATTCAGCCACTGTCCCTTTGGAGATGTTGACGGGGTAACATGAACATGGGAACAGGAAAGTACACACATGGAAGTTTTAATTTGCAAGTTTCACTCCCTGTTCTGTCACCTAAAAACCCTCATACATTTTCCATTTCTAGAAAGAAACTGTGCCAGTATCTTTAGCCAGACTGTTGTACTTTTCCTTTCATCAAATGAAAAATGGTTAATTCTAAATTTCAAGTAAGTGTTCCTACAGTCATCTCCAGACTTCACTACTTATCCAAGCAATGAAGCAAACAGGATGAAAAAAAACCCAACCCAATCAGCAATTCCATGAATCACACAGAAATTGTTTTGCTTCCACTGACATGATCAGTGTTTAAGTTAAGCATTGATGTAATCTTAAGGCACACCCTCCTCTACTGCAGGACCTCGCCCTCCACAGCTTGTGCCCAACTTCCATCCCACCCAAGGACATCCCATCAGGGTGAACTTAAATTTCCACTATATTTTAAATCATTTAATTGTTCTACCTGCTTTGTAACAGAGTCAAATCAGATATAACAATAGTTAAAAGAACAATGAAAATAATAAAAAGATTCAATAAAAAGAATCCTCATTTACTTAATTGCCTTTTAAATCTGATAAATTCAACTTTTCTGCTTCCAGTGTTTTAGAGGTAGTAATGGCTCGTTTGATCAGCTCTTGTTTAGAGTCAAGTAATTGACTGGTAAAATTTACCTTTAATGCAACTGTCATCCCAGACTTCTTCACTGTTGTTCTTGATTGATTCTTCAGGTCCTTCTCTCAAAAGTAAAGTTCTTGTCCATGATGCAGCATCTTTCTTTAAGTCCCTGCTTTTCTTCTTCTCTACCAGTATCAAGAAACCAATTCCCAACCACAGAATTTCCATCTAACCTTCATCCTAACTCTCCCTAGTATAAAAATACACTTATCATTCTGAATATTACACTTTCCCAGAAGGTGAGGGAAAAACTGCCTATCTATATCAAAAGGCACTGAAGTTACACAAGTTATCCCCCTTGCAAAGAAAGGGAGTGCACTATACTGAAAATTCTGTCTGGAATAACTGCACAGAGAAGTTAGCCAGAATTGGGAAGTTCTGTCCTCACTGCCTCAAAGACTTAGGGAGTCTCACACATTCATGAGACTTGCATATTACATTCCCACCTGACATTGTTTCCCCCGAGCTGCCGCCTCCTCAAGCATTTGCATACAGCACCTTCACTTTCTTCCCTGCACCTCCTGTGCTTTGAGCAAGATTGAGCTGGATGAAGCCACCAAGCATTTGGCATATGGAAATAACAAAGCAGGAGAAAGAGCAAAGCCTTATTACAGACAGATGTTGTTGCTCTTACTGGAGCTCCATGCTCAGGAGTCTCATTAGAAAGAATATTGTTCCCAGTTGCAGACTAACAGTGGAGAGAAATACAACAGAAACAAAGCAAGTTGTCTGCTCCTGAACAGGAGAACATTCAATAAAAATCTAAATTTGGCATCTTGAAGTCTTTGAAATCAGTTAGCCTTTAGAATTCACTGCCATGTGATGCTATCCATGGAATACAGAAAGGTTTAGTGCACTGTAAATTTTTATGGACAAGAACTTCTAGCTGCTCATACTATTAATGCCAACAGAATGACTATTGGGAGAGAGGTAAATATCCTCTGTGTAAGGTGTTAAGCTCTTCATGCCTCTGGCTCAAACCATAGCAAATAACTTGACACTCTCTGAGGTAAGATTCCTTAACACAGGATTCCAGTCCCATGCCTGCCCCAACAGCCCTGGTGTTCTTCAGCCCCCAAACCAAGCTCCTGCTGTTGGCAAAGATCACAGAAAACCATTCTCCCTCAGAGCCCCTCATACTGGGTTATATTCCCCCCTTCCCAGCAAGCCAAGCTGCCTCAAAGGTGGACTTGACACAGGCCAGGGCTGGTGCAAAGACAAGGCCACCGCACTGGCTCAGCTGCAATGAGCAACTTCACCCCCCAGGACTGGAAGTGAATACCTGCTTGCTGAAACATTTGTTTTAATACTCTCTTTGAAAATGACATTTGAAAGGTGTGAGCCTCTCTCCGTTTATTCTAAAGGCAGCCTGAGTGACTGGCATTGGCTACTCCTTAACCATTTCAACTTATCCATGATAAGCCCTCTCCTAAACAATTACACCAAGATTCCCCCAGCAAACTGATTCTTTCAACTACCTACCACAGCACTTTCTGCATGTTCTTCCTAAATCTGCCTTTTCTCCAGCTTAATAAAGGTGCACTCTCTTTCTTCCTGCTTATTCTGTCCCTGTTCCTCTGCACTTGCAAAAGCATTGTTCCCCCTACACATAGCCAGCATTCTGACAGCCTTGTACAGATAAGGACTCAGCTTCTTTCAGCATTCTTGCTGCTACTCAGTCCTCTGCCATCTCTGTCTCACCTCTATCAGAATATTAAAACAAAGTAGTGAATAAATTGGTACAGAAAAGGGGTACTAAACAGCTCTCCCCTTATTAATAAGCTTTTTCTTGCTCTAGGCTAGATGAGATGTTTCTTTCCATGTTTGTACTAGCACCAAGTTAATATTTAGCATTCAGTATCAAGATTATGGTGCTACCACATAGTACTAAGTCCCAACTAAATGCTCTCAAGAAATTTTCTAAAATTAGACAAAATTAACTACTTTTTAAAACTTCTAATGGCTATTAGAAGGGGAGAAATAAAAAAAAAGAAATATGACAGAGGCAGTTTCAAAGCACAGTATAATTATATATGAGTTTCTAGCATTTCATGATCCTGAAACTAAGTTCTTCCTTACACTGAATTGTGATGAACTGTTTCTTCTCATGTGTTGAACAACACACAACTATTACTACCAAAAATCTTCAGCTGAGGCAAGGTATCTTGAGTTTAACCACGGGCGACAGCAAAAATCTTTTTCCCTATTACCATCTTGTGGTCAGGTAACTATTACATGGCCTAGCAAAAAAAAAGCTTAAATAAATGTGAATGTATTTCTAACCTTTAGCTAAAGGTACCAAAGTAAACATGCATCTGCATTTGTTCCATTGTTTCCATTTGCAGAACATGAAGGTGTAGGTACACAATGTTTTCTTCACCTGCATGCAGGTGAGAAATAAGCCATTCCTTCAATTCAGTCTCAGAATTGCAGCTATTCTCCAATACGCTTTACTGCATGAGACAATTCAGTTAGAACATCCTGGAAATGAAACCACAAAAGAAATATTCCAGAGACACAATATGGGAGAAAAGGAAAGGCAGACTGCCTTTCAAACCCTTCCCAGAAGGGCAGCATTTTTTCATTATTTGACATTTGTAAAAACCTTTAATTCAAGCATTCAAATAAAAATTTCATGGCATGCAAAACTGATGTTGTAAAACGTTGTATTTCTGTTCAAAGCTTAAAGAAAGTTACAGAATTCTCATAAAGTCAGTGAAAAGAGTACATATTGTACATGAGATGCCATACGTTGAAATAATAGAACAGAGACACGGCAACATAATACTTGAAAAAGATACAACAGTTTACTTAAGTTCAGCTTGGCTATACACCTTCTACATAAGAACATTATTCGTAAAAGGTGAATGCATAAAATCAAGTACTGGGATGAAACCAGACCTTCAGCCACTCTCAGATCACTATTTCCTGCTTATGACAGAGATATTTTTTTTAGGAACACTTGATTTTTGTCAATTAAACTTCTAAACTAAATCACTTTACTAAGTTTATAAATGTGAAGCTGAACCCATCAAAATTCAAATGTGTTCAGACAAGACAGTTCAGTAATTCCATCTGAGCAGGTTTTTTAAGGTTTGTTTGTTTTTGTTTGTTTTGTTGGTTGCTTTGTTGGGGGTTTTTTATTTGTTTTGTTGGGGGTTTTTTGTTTTTTTTTGGTTCTTTTTGCTAGAATTGATGATTTTACCTAGCTGAAATAACTATGGATTTCTATAGCCTAAATGAAGCAATCTGGTCTTTTCCTAATTGCCAGTTAAACCCAAACCACCCATCAGGACCAGGAAAAAAAAAAAATACAAACACCAAGATCTAAGATTACTCTGGTAAACATCACTACTGGGACTCGGCATACCCAGGCCAAGCAGCAACCACAAGAACGCAGTTTGGACATATACAGCCCCTGGCTCCCCAGCTGACCCCGATCACCCAGAAGGTTTCAACAACTTCAGCAAGTCTTCCACGAGACATTATTGTGACTACAGCATGATTCAGAATAAGGAATCTTTGTCTTACAGCACTTCAACAATCTCCATGAATGTAGAGCTACAGATTATTTTATCTGTCAAAGACCAAGTCCAAATGCTAATTTTTATCAGATTTCATTGCCATCATCCATCAAGACCAACTTAAATATCTTCCCCAAAAGTGTTTTTTAAGTTAGACCTTGTAAGCAACATACAAGTTCTTTACTTAGAAGAGAGTCTCATTTTGTGCAAGCGTAAGATACTGAAAACCATCTCAGCACACTAATTTCTGGGATAGTTGATTCTTTATTCATGTAAGTATTAAAGCTCAAAGTTGTGTTTCTTCCCAAATAACTGAAACAGCTCTTTAACAAAGCAGTAAATTTAATACAGCACAGACATTGTCACTGTCTCCTTTTAGTAGGTAATTTCATTTCACCAGTGCAAATTTTATTGTAACTACCTTCCACTGCTTCTCTCCTCTCAAACTTTTCCTGTTTCATAACACTCTGGCAACACAACATCTTGCTTTCAAACAGCTTTGAAAACCTGGCTTATGGCCAACTTGCAACTGATACTACAGTTTAAATACCTTCCTAGCAAAGTTGCAAAAACTTCAAAACACTCTGGGATTAGTCATTAAAATGTTTTTGTTTCAGTTACAACACTAATGAAAACCAAATGTCTACATTTATTTTAGCTGGCTTAATGGTCTGGGGACTTCACTTAAAAGAAAGGTCTGAATCAGCCCTCATTTACTTGACTGAAAAGATTAGCACAACAACATTGTACAAAGACACGGATAATATTTTTAAAAGATTTAATAAGAGTGTTTCAGCCACAGATTCAATTAAGGAGGCCCAATTAATTGCCTCAATCTTATTCTTCTTCTCTAAAGTCTTCAATTACAGTGCGCCCGAAACGATGAACTTTTAGCTGCAAGTTTAAAAGGTTCAATTTGCAAACAGATTTAAGACACAAAACTGATGCTATGCTACAGGGCACAGGTGATTGCAAACTATGTTTCTGCTATCCAAATAAGGTAGAAAATAACAGATCCTGCCTGAAGTTTAAACCAATCCAAGTGCATCTCAAGTTGTACACATGCCACATTCAGCGAACATAGGAATATTCCGGGTGGGAATCATAGCATGCTAAATGAAATGCTTCAGACAAAGCTGTCTTTCAGCTGAGAGTTATGAACAGAAGTCATTCTGATGCTGGTTTAATCCATATCCTCTACAATCAAGTCAGCAAATTCTATGCTGGTTTTGTACGGCCTTAGCGATCTACAATGAACGATGTTTCAGCAACATTTTATCCCTAAAATCATTTTTGGACACTTTGTACACAGCAAAGAATATCAAAGCTCTGCTAACACAAACCCAACACAGGCTGACACAAATACCTACATTTTCAGTAACAACATCGGTGTTCATCGTTTGTATATCAAGGTATCTGGAGCATGCACCACCTGTTTCCAACTAGGACTCAAACTGTTCAACCGCACGTTAATGACAGCTGCTAAAAAGTCTAAAATACCAGGGAAAACAAATAAAAGTTTAACTGCAGCTCTGCAGGATTGAGGTAAGCCACGGTCTTCTGCTAAATATGAGTCATTATAATACATACAATACTCTAATAAGGTGTATTTGCACTTCACAGACTCCCTTCGACACCATTATAGCTCCAGGGTTCACAGGAATGCCGGCATTTGTGTGCAACAACTGCTTCTAGGACAGGAGAGCGAGCAAGTGGTCTGTGCACTACCAGAGTTTTAGACCTAAGAAATCTCCACCACGGAGTTCCCAGTACACATCCCTAACACGCACATCCATGCTATTTAGCCGGAAACAGAGCAAAAAACCCACTCAAGAGGTGATACCAAGTGCACAAATGCCAACCCAAAAAAATATTTTAAATTAATGACTCTCAAATTATCACTCTTTTATTCCCTAAAATATGTAAAAGTTAATATACAGGAAGAAATGAAAGGTTATAGATCACTGATCACCCAGTAAGTAGGCTTTACAACACCAATTTTAAGTGCATTGCCATCTTACTTGAAAAGTGCAGTTTACTTATGAACAGACATTCTTGCCATGCCTTCAAAAGTATGTAGAGCTCTCCCTGTGTAGAAATCCTTCTTTCTAGCACAGCAAGAGACCGAAAAAAAGTAACTTTTTATATGCTTAGTTTAGAGTTTCACAAGAAAATCACAAGCTTACAGTAATTCAGTTAATTTTGCTACTGAAGAGGTCCTTTTAACAAACATTGGAATATAGAATTCTAGCACTAAATAGCTTAAAAATGTTTTTCCTGTTAGTCTCAAAGGAGGAGAAAAGAATCATACCTAAAATTAATACACTTATGTTTCACAAAAAAACGTAACACAACATAAAATGCATCCAAGGCCTTAGGTCTCTGCCCTCCTCAGGACTTTATAAATGGTGGACATCAGATCAAGAGCACCAGAAGCAAAGAGTCCATTCTCAAAGTTTCAGCTAAATTATCACTAAAAGTAACAGGTAGGAAGATTAAATAATTCAGCTATTTAAATGAGAATGAAAAAATACGGTAAGAATAATTTCCTATTCCTCCACCTTGCAAATCCACACACCTGCTCTTTACTACTTTGAGAGAGAATCAAGACATACTGTTTATACGGTTATTTCTCTTACGTGGATAAGAACAGTATGAATTCAACCACACCCTTCAAGAAACTATAAAAATACCATTTCTCAGTATGAATTTTCTCAAACCCTGGCAGCCTTACAGAACAGTCACATACATAGCTCTAGCCAGCAAAGAGGTCCTTTATAGAACTTTCAGACAGATGCAAAAATGCCTTCATTAATTAAACTCAGCACATCTACCTATCACAATTTCTCTCAGGCATTCAGCAGAGAAGATTAATAAAGAACATGTGGATCAAATAAAGAATAACAAATCTCTGCAAAAATATGGTTGGAGAGAAGTTTATGCTATCAAGTACTGTTTGCACAAAGCAGCACAAAAGTGCAAATCACAAACTCTGAGGAAACTCCCACATCCCATCTGCATGCAAGGGGAACTTCAAGGTTTAAACCTAACCTATGGTTTGGTACAAACTTCCCAGACGTGAATCTTTTAAATAGTAATGCAAATTTATTCCTCTCTTGAAGGAAAATAATTACATCAAAAACAGATTACAGAGAAACAACAATAACTAAGTCTCATAAATTCAGAATATTAAGATTGATTTTTATGGCTCATAGAACAAGCTTCAATTTCTTGCATGAGATAGGGAATGTTCTGTGAAAAAACTGAGGACAAAAACAGATAAGCATTAAGTAAACCAGAATCTAACCGGTGAGCACTCTCACTTTAATGCCTCATCTCATTGGCTATTTAGTTCAAAATGTACCTCATATCACATGAGGTGTTCCAGAAGAGCAATACAGAGGCAAGTGTAAGAACAAGGGAGCTGCTCAGCTTCCTCCATGTCAACACACTCATAGGAGCAGTCACCCCCCTTTTGGAATAAGAGAACAAAATTCTGAGTATCTTATTTTTTCCCCTGACATTCTGCATCTGAGGCACTGTACAATAAGGTTTAATCTGAAAACATTCAATAGAGTGCTCCATGAATATTTAGGGTCTTGATGGCTGGCAGCGTCAGCATTGGAAGCTGGCTGTTGGGTCAGGCCAGAGGATTAATGGAAAGTAAAGTAATCCAACAGATGTATACAGAACTTTGGATTTTCTTCCCTGTCACTAGCCCAAGAACAATTTCCAGGTATGGAAAAAAAACATATGGGATGATTGGAAAAAAAAAAAACAAAAAACAACAACCAAAAAACAACAAAAAGTAGGGGCTTTTTATCTAGAGATCTACTTGGAAATTGGGCTTGAACTGCCATAAAAGCACACTACCCCAAGAGCATTTGGCAACTAGTGATTATCAGCAGAGACAGACTGGTATTGTTAAGACAACACCTAATAAAATAAGCATAGACCACAAAAGGCATTCATCCCCAAGCACTGTCATGCTGTAACATCCCGCTGAAGTCGTACGTTTGTGGTACATGGGCTATATATTAGAGGCAGCACAGGGAGCCACACCACACCACATCAGGCCTCAAAACCTGAAGTTAGAATTCCTTTTCTCAGAGATTCCACTGAAGATTCTCACAACTTCATTTAGCACTAGACATGTGATTCTAGCCTTCTGAAATCCATGCTCACTTTCTGCCCAAAGAAGTTGAACTTGTGTCAAAAAAGACTAGACCACAGCTTGCCTTATTCTGCAAGATAAAGGTTCTCTCTCTGGCACACACTCCTGACCAGATGTTTGGCTACCCAACCAAACTTTATCTCCAAAGAGGTGCAGAAAGTACAGACTCCGTGTTCCTGTTTCTGAGTGGAAAATTAAGATCTTTAATGGTGGTGGCTGCTAAGGGTTATTGAACAAATTGAACAAATGACTCAAGGTTTGCACTACACCTATAAAAGCAATGAAAGAGCTCTTCTATTACACATGCACAGCCTATAACACAGCTGTATCTGTACCTATCACCTCACAAAGACACCTCTGGCTATTGCTATGGATTCTAAACCCATAGACCACCTTGTTACCTTCATTTGGAAACTCAGCTCAGAGGTACTGCACTAAAATTAACACACTGAGGGTATTTCATTTCCACAGGGCACTTCTTTGTAGAGACACTCCAGTTTTTTGGAACACACAAAGTATAAGATTCTCACAATTCTGTCAAAATACCTTTAATAAACTTTACATGTGAGACAACTTTAAAAGATTGACAGTAGAGCTCGTATGAGAACTGACTGGTACAGTTAGATCCTGCCCAGGCTTCTCCCCCTGCCTTTGATGATGAAGTGGAAGGGGACAGAGTCATTATGGCTGTGGAGTTTCACAATTAAGTTTATCACAGCATGTAAACGAGGCTCAATTTTACCAAGAAAACTGCTGCTAATTGTTTCTTCTGCCCCAGTAAAAGCAGTCATCTATCTCTAACAGAGCTGCTTCTATAATAGGTGTTTCTTCCTTATCTTCCACTTCCCACGTGAGTATGTTCACCTTTTCATTCAGGTCCACTATGTTGCCTCTTGACTCTTGGCTTCTCTTTTTGGCTTATTTGAAAAATAAAAGAAACAAACCACAAAACACCTATCCATGTGTCCTGCAGCAGTTGTTTATCTTGTCCTTAAGGACTGCACGGCTTACAATGAGACATGAGCAGCACTTAGTGTACTTGTACCTTCACCGTGACAAAGACAGGGTTCGTTTTCTCCAGCTTTCAAACATGCCTGCCCGGGCCTCTTCCAGTGTGACCTGGGAAAGGAACAAGTTAATGTTTGACTTCTGTTTTAACTGTGTACTTTTTCTAGTGGTTACTTAACAGCAGAGTCTGGTGTGCTGAGCAGGTAGTTTGCATGGGCTTGAAAGTCAGCAGTCTGTATTTCTGAATCAAGATTTCAGAGGTTACATAAACACATTTATCGTTGTGGTCTTTATTTTGGAAGAGGAGAAAAGTAAATGAGCAGTTAGGAAGGAGCAAAGCAGAGGATTTGGAAGGCAGAGAACTGACCAGAAACATACTTTTAAGTGTTGTATTATGCAAGTAGTCTCTCCTGGGCATTTGACCTATGCATGCAGGAGTTTTACGGCTTAATTTCCTTGTTATGTCAGTTCTTAGCCAGAAAAAAAAAAAATCACCACCCTTTTTTCCCCAAACATGGCAAGTCTAGGACCTTTCCTTGCCTCATGCAGGTCCATAAGATACAGAAGGTTTTACAGTGGCAATACTGCATTCCTCAGTTCTGGGCACGTGCCCTCCCTATTTAAATGCTGATTGACAGGACTCCAACACACTACACGGGGCACACAATCAGCAGGGTTACTTTACTGCAGAGGGAATAAAGCAACCTCAACAACTGACAAGCTAGTGCAGAGGAATGATATACACAGGAACAACTCCGCATTAAGTAATTTCAAAGTGAATTTAACCCATTCTCAAAGCAGACAGCAGAATTTACATTCACTGGCCAGTTAACTCCCAATGAGAACAGCATCATTTGAAAGCACAACATTCATTTGAAAGTAGTTAGCATGAACCTTCTCTGCCTCATTCCTCTGTAAACAAACATTAAGAACCTGACATATCCATGGCAACTTGTGCTGTGGAAACACGAATTGAACATAACCTTTTAAAAAATGATGCCAGTTCTTTTACAAAGAATTCACTGAACGAACTATAAACCCTGTGGGGTGACGCCAATAATAAATTTAAATGCAAACGTCTGTGGAGGCCTTAAAACAACACCTGCAGAACGCAGCCTGCAGGGATTTCATCCTGATGCTACCAGTTTTAACAAAGGTAAATCATTGCCCTAAAGACCCCACATGCCCTCTCACTCTTCAACACTGCTGGTTTGTCCAACTAGAATGACGTCATATAAGCATTGCCCTCAGCCTCTCAAGGAACTAAAATTAAAAAATAAATCCTTAGGCTAGCTGCATTTCTACAACAATGCTACAAGTCAAGCCAGTTAATACTGATACAGCCTCCTCACTTGGAATTCCAATAAAATTTAAATTCTGCAAGCTTCCTGCACACTTATAAATTAAACAAATCAAACAACTACAACATACATCTGAATTCCTTGAGAAAGGAGCTATCTTCAATAGTAGTGGGGAAGAAAAAAGCAAAGGGAGAAAAGAGGAGTTTGCATTTTCCATATACAAAGACTAGGGAAAATACCATAGCCATAGGTATTTTTCAACCTACCAAAATTTAAGTGATTATTCTTTAACCTGAAGATATTGTATCAGAATAAATCAAACAACCTAAAAATCCATGAATGAAAACCCTGGGCTTACATTCTAACTTTTAATGTGGAAAGACACTTCTGAAAGTTCTCATCTCTGTAGCTACAGACAAAAAAATTAATCCTTACAGCATTACATTTTATGTGTGGAAAACAGGGCCAGGAATTAAACATGCCCTTCAGCAAATCATAATTCAACAACATGTCTAAGATTAAGATGCTGACAGTTCTGTCTCCCAGGCTCAAGTTCCTGCTACCAGAGTACACTGCCTCTTATTCATGCATTTTAATTGCCAGGTTTAGAAAAAAAGGCATGCAAGATAAAGACTGGTATCTGCTAATGAGGGAATGGTTTATTTTATATCTTAATTCTAACTCAGAGTAATGAGCAAAGCAGTCTGAAATCTAAGAATCTGATATCAAAGTTACCATGGGGTTTAAAGAGTCTAATTTCTCCCTCATCCCCAAAGCAATTTTCTATATAGCTGGGGAAGAAAGATTGATTCTGGAAGTTTGTAGCCATCAGTATACACTTAGTGTATCAACTGGAAGATATTTACAGACATGAAATGGAAGTGAGCCAGAAGATTTATAAAAGTATTTCCCCCTCTCCCCCAATGCAATATTACTTTTCTTTGAAGAGCAGGGAGTGGAAATGAGAGAGTACAGATGTGCAATTTTGATAGCAAGACCCATTAGCATGAAATGAGAAGGTGATTAACATGGGCCCAATGCTATTAGACACTTTGATACCTTTTTAATTCGAATGCCCCTGCTTTCTAGAAACCCTTCTAGGATTTTCTAATTCTCTAATGGCTAGAAAGGAGCTCAATAAATCAGCTAATCCTGCCTCTCAGGACTGGGGGAGAAAAACACGGTCTAGACATAGTTAATCTGTGCCTTATGAGGCACTCTAAAAATGGAAATACCATAGTCTTCCCAAGCAATCTGTTCCAGTGGTTCAGTTTATTTTCTAGTGCCCACTTACACCATTTTTGTTGCAGTTTAAACACATTATCAGTGGTTCGGTTGTCAAAGTGACTACACTGAAAAATACTCTCCTTGCTTATATCTCACCTGAAAACAACTCTTCCTTCTCTCTGTAGCCTTCTGTCCTTTAAGGGAAACAGTTCTAAATCTCTGTGAATAAAATAATTACATTTTCAAGACTTCATTCTTTCCTCTATGCTCTCTCAAAGCACTGTAGGCTTGGGGTGAAATGCCGAAGCCTAGCATGGAGGACTGTCAGGTGATATATAGAAAGTTAACCTGAATACACGTCACAGCACACCCGAGCTGTCGGCATCATCTGTGTTAACACAATCACATCTGCCTTCTTCACAGCAACACTCCCAGACACTTCGCACCAAGCTCATTCTACTGCCCCGCAGTCTTCTCGTACAGAGATGATAAATAAATGGAGGATCTTGAGTCTTGTCCTTAACCAAAAGGCATGTTTTTTTTCTTCCCCCACTCCCAGACTGCTTCTCCATTTCCTACAAGTTGTTCTGAACCCTAAGCATGTTTTCCAATGCACTGGCAGCAATTCCTAGCTTGATACCATCTGCAGTTAATACTGCATAGCCTTAACGTGTCACTTAAGTCAAAATTAGTGACAGAACCCTGCAGAGATCATTCAGTCTAGACATCTTCTGGTCTGACAGTGATCCATGAAACTATTTAAGGTTTTTCCACCAACTTTACAGTATTTAGAGAAACATCCTTGCTTATCATACAGAAAAATTCATTAGAATAACTAATTAAACTAAGAACATATTTGTTCCTACCAAACAAGACTGGATACCATGCCACGAAAGGAAATTTGAGAGGTTGTGAATTTTGGTTTGAGAAAACCCACATTTATGTTTATTTATCACCTTTGCACTTATTACTTGAAAAGCTTATCCAATAGTTCACATTTGCTGTAATGTTTTAGGAAGAGGACTCCAGATCTCCAGTGCTTCTTTTCCACTCGTCCCACATAGATACAGGTATTGGGCTTGGCTTCTTTCCCCATTTAAAGAACTCTGTCTGTCTACGTGGAAGCTGATACTGGTTCTGCGACCAGGAACAAGCTGAGCCAAACTATCCTTCATTAAAATTTCAACTGCTTTTCAAACTACCACTTTTGTAAGTGTTCTTCATCACCTCCTTTATCTAAGAAAAGTTCCTCTGTTTCTGGGGTCAGGAATACCTACTGCTTAACTTGCAATAAAGAGATCTGAAGCAACAAGTTCGCTGAACATACAGTTTTCAAAGCATCACGTTACATTTCTTCACTCAGTAGCACGCCAAGCCCGTATTCTTCTTCTTACCATAAACTATTCTGTAAGTACTGTCTTAACTACAGTAAGCATAAAAGGATGTCCTTTGTATCAAATGTGCCTGAACAGATCATGGAAGGGCTACGCCTATAGAAAAATCTCTTTCAAGACAGGAACACACTAATGTAAACAGTCTGTTGTACAGGATAATCCCCTTTGTATCATCCACTCCCATTATTTTACTTTATTTACCATTTAACCCTTATTCTAAAATTGCTTAACTTTGTCTCAGTGTCAGAACTCGCAACTAGTATGTGTTCTTAATTTATGGGAAGAAATCCATATATTAAAGTACAAACCCAGAGTTTGAAGAGTAAAGCAGTACAATCATTTGGGGACATCATTCAGACTCATTATTACCAGTTTACTAAATTTTAACTTAAAACAAACCTCTGACTCTAGGGCACTGACCACCAGAACAGTCTCTTAATTGGAGGGGCCAATGCTGAGAGATACCCGACAAGAGGGAGCTCTGTTAATTCCTGTTGGACTGCGAAAGTAAGAAGTCATCTCAGTGTCTCATAATCCCATTACTAGGGCTTCAGTTTGCGGGATTTACAGATTTAGCACCCTACACTCTAAATGCAGCGAGGAACTCTGAACAGCATATTTGAATCACCTGTGGGGGTTTAGTGGAAAAGAAAAAAAGGCGGGAAATTTAAAAAAGAACAAAAACATGTTTGGCACAAGTGAAGAGATGCAGTTTCTTCTGCCTAGATAGTAAAAAAAATTAGAAATTCAGACGTTTTTGAAAGTCAGCAACTTTTTTATTGTGTATGCAATCAGCAGAAGTTAAAGAGTTTTGCAAAGTGACAGAAGCTAAGAGAGAGTCAAGCCTCCCCCAATCCATTCAACATCACACATGAGTGATCAAAATCTATTTTAAAAAACAATTTAAAAACCTTTCCATTTCCCCAGAAAGCAGTTTGGTTTGTAGAAATCAACCATATCCCTGGTAATAACAACCAACCATGTGACCCTCTTATGGAAAGGCCATGAAAAAAAAAAAATAAATCTGTCTGGTGTTTGTGTTGGCCAGGCAAATCAATATACTTAGTCATAACTCATTCGCACTGCTTACAAAGCAAGTAATTGTTTTCCCACTACTGCCATCTCTACCATTTTTAACAGAGAACAAGTTGCAAAAGTACTGAGCTTGCACCAGATCAAACTGGCTTTGCTTGACAGCAAAGAAAAGCAGAGAAAATCAGTTTACTGATGCAACAGTTAAGCAGTAACACATAAAAAAAAGCCAGTTACATTTCACAGTCAACCACAACACTTCAGCTTAGTGTAGAAACATTATTACACAATGACACATTTCCGAAACCCTCAATACAAATCTTGCTTTTACAGTTCATGAAGTTTCACTGTCAAAGAAAATACCTAAAAAGTGTCTAGGATTATTCAGGATCTTTACTGTCACAGAAGTAAGTTCTACACTATATTCATGATCTTGGTTTTAATAATGATTTTGGTTTTAATTCCATTATGTTTTTATAAAGGTATCAGCATGACATACACTTCCCATGATATAACTTCAAAGGGTTAAGATTAAGTTACTGAATTCTTGCAATACCTGCTGTAGTTTTTTATGGTATTAAAGAAGCTATCAACAATAAGTGAGAACATATGTTTAAGACTAGGGTAAAGTTTACTCCAAGAGGCAAAAATTCCCTTCAGCTTTATATAATTAGTTTGAACAGCTTACGCATTAAAGAAAATATTTTAGCTTACTTACATATTCAAACTATGTGGCATAGTACTCTGTGATTTTGTAAGCCCAAAACATCATAACTGCAGCAATCTTCAATTAATTACATAGTTCTCAAAATCCCCCTCTTCCTTCCTCCCACCCAAAGATATCTCCACATCACCCAGTTTTGATGCAACTTCAAGAACTGCTGCCCAACAGCGGTGTTTCAATATCAAACAGTTTTACTATTAGAAACGGATCCTATCAGCTGTATTGCTGAGCGCTGCAACTACTTGCAGCAAACAAAAGGGCAGAAAATACCTGAGAAAGTCTCTTAAGTTCACATCCAGTCTAAAAGCTTCTTCAGTCCAAGCCTGTAAGTATCGAGTACCCTCCACATCTTGTAATAACTAACAGGAAAGTGCAAAACTCAGAGGAGCTCAAATGAGGCTTTGCACAAAAAAAGAAAAAAAAAAAGAAAACCAACAAAAAAACAACAAACAAACTCTGAATCTCCGAGCTTTAATTCCAACACTACCCTGAAGCACAAGCGTAATCTGAGCTATACCATTCCACTCACATTCCAGGTAAAATGAATTTTCTGTTTACAAAATGTGTCTTCTCAAATCTCACTGCTGATGCTCCATTGTGTCTATAAATATTTAATCACAGACAAACCCTTCCCGAAAGGCAGCTCAAACACACATCACTGGCAAACGCATCTCCCCTAACCTAAAGCACAGAAGAATTCTTATGTTACAACTACAATTAAAAACGGCATTGGAAAAGAAGCCTTAAAGAGATAAGCATTGAAAGAAACAATTCTTAAGTCGGTCACTTCATGTCTAAAATACTTTTTAAGCATACTCATTGATCAGACAGCACAAGTCCCAGGAAGATGATGATGCTGCACTTAAACTGAAACAATTCTCATTGAGACTCTCTTCAAACACTCAGTAAACAGCAAACACTTTTGAAAAGCGAGGCACAGGCCCAGTATCAGCTGTGGCAATAAACCTCACCTCCTTTGAAATTTACTCCCTGGTTCAGCGCCAACAGGCAGCTCTTATCACATGCAAGGATGGCAATGGCACAGAGAAATACAAGGAAGTCTAAAAACAAGGTTGTTTACAGCCCCTGACCAACCTTAGTTACATAGAGAGAGAAGATAAGAATTAAAGTGGTAGGAGGGGGAGATTCTCTTGTCAACCCAAGAATAACAATAGTTTAATTTCTAAACACTATGACTCCACACAAGAAACGACTATTACTGAGCATGCATGCTTCACCCGGGAACATAAGCGTTTTCAGATGAGAAGGCAAACATTTTCTCCTATTAAAGTCTATCTCCCTCCCATTTCATCTGCATGTGAAGTTCATTAACAAGGAGAGACTACACAAGACTAAACCACAGTATCCATCTGCTAATAGTTATGGCTTAATTCAGTCATTTTTATCAATTTGTGTTACATAGCACAAGAGTTATGTTGTACTATAGACAGCACAAGAATGTTTTTATCATGCTGTGTTTGTCTGTTTCTACAAAAACAACAATGCTATACATTAAGATACACAGCAAGACCTTTCTTCAGAGACTTGAACGCAGAAAGCTAACATTATTCCCAGTCATATGTTGACTGTACCAACCCACCAGAAAGCAAGTTTTTCACATCTCCCATAGAGGATAAAGATGGGGGGAGGAATAAGAACAGGGAGGGCAGAGTGTTTCCTTCTCAGCTTCTATAAGCTGAGAGCACTGTGACCAACTCTCTGGGCTCTGCACCACTGAGGACATCTGGCATGGCACACTAACATGTCCCTCTTGAGGTTACCCATACAGCTTCTCTCCTTTTGGGATGCACGTCTCCAGCTGTCTCCATGCCACAAGACCTCCAGTTCCCCACCTCAGCACTCAGCGCCCACATGCCCCTAATTATCATTTCCAACCATATGTTCCAAGATCACACACCTTTCGGTCACTAGTTCTTTTCCTGGTGCCTGTCACTCCTTTGAGGTGTATTTCTACTTAATTTTAAGTGGCACTTTCCTGCTTATATGCCAGACAATCTCTCCATCTCACATCAGCGCCATCTTTACTAACCAGAAAACCTTATTCTTGCACGGTCTTTGCTACCCTACATCACCACCTCTACTCTCCCACAGCCCCTGGCTTTGCCCCACTCCATTTCCCCAACAACTCTTTCATTCCTTTTCTTTTTCCCACTCACATGGCCTGATTGCTTCCGCTTCCAGATCTTCTTCCCAGATCACCATCTGACACTGGTTCTCCTTCCCCACAACTCTCACAGACAGATTTATTTCTGTTAATATTGAATGCTGGAGAATCTCCCAGAGTAATTTAAGTTGCTATTTATAAGCACAGAGTAATGGTCAGCATAAAAAAAAAAAAACAACATGTTTCACTTTTATAAAATTGCTTCACATACAGGTCAGAGCTTCCCAACCAAAGAACCCTCACTGTTATTCTGCCTTTCTCAAAACGTATTCTATATTTCTCAAAGGCTTTTGATTTTTGAATCATAGAATCATTTAGGCTGGAAAAGACCTCTAAGATCATTGAGTCCAGCCATTAACCCAACACTGCCAAGTTTACCACTAAACCATGTCCCTAAGTACCACATCTACACATTTTTGAATATTTCTAGGGGTGGTGACAACATCACTTCCTTGGGCAGCCTGTTCCAATGCTTGACCGTCCTTTCAATGAAGACATTTTTCCCAATATCCAATCTAAACCTCCTCTGGAGCAACTTGAGGCTGTTCCTTCCTGTCCTATCTCTTGCTACCTGGGAGCAAAAGACCAACTCCCACCTGGCTACGACCTCCTTTCATGTAGTTATAGAAAGCAACAAGGTGTCCCTGAGCCTCCTTTTCTCCAGACTAAACAATCCTAATTCCCTCAGCCACTCCTCGTGTGACAGATAAAATTCACACTTTTTGACTAATGCAAGCCTCAAAAAATTAGAATTCAGATGGAAATTTCCTATGGCTATTCTATTAATGTCAAGACACATTCAACAACAGCATTAATGTATCACACCTCAAGAAGAAAACCCCTTAAGAGGGTATGTTACTGTAACAGAGGTCTCATTTTTACAGTAGAGCTAAGAAGTATTTTGTTTACAACAAAACACCAATCTGTTCATAGTTATTTGCATTAAAAACTTCAGTATCAAACAAGCAGTAGTTACAAGTTTTAACTATTTCAGCATTACAGTCTCACTTGAACATGTGATTTAGAGCCTACAATCTACTCTTACACCAAAGTTAAAGCAACCTGCCTTTTTTTTTTTCTTTTAACGTAAGAACATTTTCACACCTTCCCGTAGTATTTAATTTTTGCTGCACTTCACACCAAAGCCCAGCAGACTTTGTAAAAACTGTTCACAGGAAATCACACTAAACTCAGAAATACCATATGGCTGCTGAACAAGAAAATAGCCATAGTTACCAAACTAAATTAATGCCATTGATCACTTTAAAGAGAGATAGTTGTAGGCGTGCTAATTATCTGAGGTGCTTATTATACATTTCAAAGTTTGAAAGTAATTCTATCCCTCTATCAAAGCTAGTAAATCAATCATCTTTGTTAAAGGCTTAGAGAAAAAGTCAAGCTTACTGCTTAAATCTACAGTCAACATATGAGAAGCATTACTATGAAAGCCATTCAAAAAGCCTCCTCATGGGAAAGGGTAACATTATGAGAACTAAGTGTTTTCACATGTTCTTTTTACCTTTGTTCTTTTATAGTCTTATTTTTCACCTCTTCTACAGCAGGATTTTTTTGGAGGCCACTAATCTGAATTCCATCTCTTTCTTCTCCAGGCCCCTTGGGACCCCTTCTCCCCCAGCACTGTCTTTTGTTCCTCCTACAGTAATTCTCTGATCGGTCAAAAATAGCTTCACGTGGCATTCTCCAACAGAGTCAGGAATCCACAATAGCAGCAGATTTGGAAAGGAAGACTGAAAAAAAAAATCATTTGAAGAGAAAATTCCCATGTTCTGCTATGAAACAGAGAACAAGCTTCACCATGCAGTCATGCCTCCCATGCACTACTGAGCAAGAGAAGGGCATCAGCATCTTAAAGCAAAGGTATTGCTCCACAGACAAGAGAGCCCAGCCACTGACACTGCCCTCTCCCAGGTGCCATGAAGGCAGACAGACATCACTGCGGCCCTATTTATCATTTCACATAATCTGCAAAAAGCCTTAACTTCGCTGCAATGAGCTCAAAAGCAGGCTACGAAAAACAGAAAACCCAACTGTTACATTTTATTTCTTACGTATAGACTGTGCCCCCCAAAAGGGAAAAAAAAACCCAAGAGGGAAGGAAAAAAAGCCCTCGAGAGTCATGCTATAAAAAGTTTCAAATCCTATGACAGTCTTCTCTATTTTGCACCACTATAGTGTCAGGTCCCAATTTCAACATCCATCTGCTTTTAACCAACACACACATTTAAGCTTCTAATCTCAAAATAACTGTGTCCTCAAGCTAGGCTATTATATTACTACAGGATATTACTCCCTTCGCTATAAAGGAGGAAATAAATCTTTCTGCGGAATTTCATTTTTCTTTCTATGTAATGACTGCCAAAATATCGTACACTACAGATATGGTATAGTTCAACCATTCTACTCCTAAACAGAATAGGAATGTCAAAGGTTGTTTCATTACTTTGTTTCACATTTAAAGATAATTATTTAAGAAAAAACAAAACCCAAAACCCCACACTTGGATGTTTGTTTGCCTCTTTAATTTGTATCTCAGTTCAAACACATATTCAGCAATCAGCACAGAAGCATCCCAGAACTAGTTGCAGTTTCTGGGAGCTACTGAAAAACTGAAGAAGCACAAGTCATTTATTTTACATACATTCATGTTTTGTTCTGAATGTAAAATAAATGTAACTTGTACATGTTATATACATTATAATATAGTGTGAATGTTTGTAAGAACATTAGCGTCAACAATTTAGTGATTATAAGCTTAAGTATCTGCCACAAGAGTCCAAAAATCATAGAATTACAGAATATGGCGAGTTGGAAGGGAACCTCAAGGATCATCCAGTCCAACTCCTGGCTCTGAAGAGGACAATCCCAAGAATCACACCATGTGCCTGAGAACATCGTCCAAACGCTTCATAAACTCTGATAGTCTTGGTGCCGTGCCAATGTTTCAAGTATATATTTTTCTAATACACATTTCTCTGCTCAAAAAATAGTTACCTCCTCCCCCCCCTTGGTCATTTCACACTAGATCTCTTTCACTTCCATCCCTGCAGGCTGCTTGCTTCGGGCTCTTATTCCTTTGTCCAATTAAGAAATCCTTTCTTCCTTCCAGTCTCAATTCATCCCAACTGCTTCCCTGCACCTTTGTTTGCCTGCAGTTCCACCAGTCAACACTCATAAAGTTGAGCACATTTATAAGCCCACTGACAATTTAGATGCCTTGTCCTAAGTGTTTGGGGGAGTGGGTTGGCTCAGTTGGTTAGAGCAGAGGTGATTAGAGGTGCTAATCACGCCAAGGTCGTGGATTCAATCCCAATACAGCTGATTCACTTCAGAGTTGGACTCAATGATCTTTGTGGGTCCCTTCCAACTCAGAATACTCTATGAATATCTGAAACATTCTATTATTATTTCACAGGTTTGTCCAAGCCAGATTTTCTATAACAAGCTACTTGCAAATCTGATCAGACATTCCATAACAAGCTACTTACAATTCTGATCAGAGAGCTTTTTGCTCATTTCAATCATATACATGCTTTGAGTAACTACAACTCTTCATCCCTCTCCTAAAAAGAGCTGGCTTTCATTTACTGACATACAACATGTACCATCGACCATTCTGGCAAACCCTGTTTTTCCATCTTCTCCAGTGGCTGAGAAAAACAGACGGAGAGTCCTATTGCCATCCTCACAGAAGCATTTTCCATTAAACTTCTGATATCTCTCCTCCCCTGCTAGAAGGAAGATGGGAAAAAACCAGCAGGTGAGCTGCCCCTGACTCAGGAGGTAACTTATTCCAGAAGTGGGGTACAGCGGGAGATCATTTCTAATGGCTGCAGGTGCCATCTCCGATAACTCTGGTAACCTGGTTGCTCGCACAGAACCCAGAAACTACAGGGGTTTTTGCGTTCCCTCTGGACAGACCTCTACCCTAATGGGCTCTCCAGTACACCTCCAGCATTTCCCACCACCGCTGGAAGCAATGCTTAAGCAGGTGACCACAACATCAGTCGTGCAGGCAGAAGTCTGGAATCACCGCATCCTTACTTCCCAAGACAAAGGGTGCCACACGCGCTGCCTCCCGAAACCACTGCCCGTAGACCTCATGTTCCCAACGAGTCCTTGCTTCTAACAAATAAAATAAGGCAACTGCGAGCAGCCTATGCCTGAACAAAGACCAGAAGCACACGAAAGGCTGATCATACCTCAGCACGTAACAAACGGAAAAAGTTATGCGCCTGAACACCTTTAAATAAAGAAAAAACCAAAACCAAACGAAA
>VZRE01014729.1:0-28121 GCA_013396775.1 Cephalopterus ornatus
AATAAAAATAAAATAAAGATAAAATAAAAATAAAAAATAAAATAAAAGTAAAATAAAATAAAACATAAAATAAAAAATAAAATAAACTTAAATCAAAAATAAAATAAAAATAAAATAAAATTAAATTAAGTTAAAATAGAATTAAAATAAAATCAAAATCAAATAAAAATTAAATTAAAGTAAAATAAAATAAAATACAACCTCCCCCAGTGCAACTTGAGGCCATTTCTCCTTGTCATTGGAGAAGATCTCAACCCTGACCTCATCCCAACCTCCTTTCAGGGAGTTCTAGAGAGCAACTACCTGGAGTAGCAACAGATAAGAGAGAGGAAAAGACCTAAATGTGAGTTTTGACTGCTTATTTTGTGTTTATCTTGCCATGATCGCTATGTTGTGCTTTGAAGAACATCAAGCTGTAACTCTTCTCTTAAAGGGTTCTAAGCAGCAGATTTTTATGAACATTTTGATGCAACTTTATTCCCTTGGTGGCTCAATGAACGGGGGAGAAGAGCGGGGTGGATTGAGGGGAATCATCTCCATAATTTCAGTGAGTTTTATGGTGCCACCAGTTGGACACCAGCTCAGGGATTATGGGCTCAGAACCACCTTGTGGGGGGGTGTGGAGGGGGAAGGGATGGATGGAACCTCACGGAGGTGGGGTGGGGTCGTGTCCCTCAGGGCAGGTCCATGGAACCCACCTGGGGCAGCCCTGGAGTGTCTGTCAGGGAAAACTGGGACAGCTCCTGCAGCCCCTCACACAGCGAGGACACTGCCCTAAAACAGCCCACAGCTCCTGGAACCCCTCACCCAGCTCAGATTGGGATAATGAGGACACTGCCCTAAAACACCCCACAGCTCCTGGAACCCCTCACCCAGCTCAGATTGGGGTAATGAGGACACTGCCCTAAAACACCCCACAGCTCCTGGAACCCCTCACCCAGCTCAGATTGGGGTAATGAGGACACTGCCCTAAAACACCCCACAGCTCCTGGAACCCCTCACCCAGCTCAGATTGGGGTAATGAGGACACTGCCCTAAAACACCCCACAGCTCCTGGAACCCCTCACCCAGCTCAGATTGGGGTAATGAGGACACTGCCCTAAAACACCCCACAGCTCCTGGAACCCCTCACCCAGCTCAGATTGGGGTAATGAGGACACTGCCCTAAAACACCCCACAGCTCCTGGAACCCCTCACCCAGCTCAGATTGGGGTAATGAGGACACTGCCCTAAAACACCCCACAGCTCCTGGAACCCCTCACCCAGCTCAGATTGGGGTAATGAGGACACTGCCCTAAAACACCCCACAGCTCCTGGAACCCCTCACCCAGCTCAGATTGGGGTAATGAGGACACTGCCCTAAAACACCCCACAGCTCCTGGAACCCCTCACCCAGCTCAGATTGGGGTAATGAGGACACTGCCCTAAAACACCCCACAGCTCCTGGAACCCCCCACCCAGCTCAGACTGGGGTAATGAGGACACTGCCCTAAAACACCCCACAGCTCCTGCAGCCCCACACCCAGCTCCCAGTGGCAGGGACAGGGAGAACCCGGCCCTCAGCCCGGCCTGGAAGCCCCAGAGTGGCTGCTGGCTCAGAGGGGGCCTGGAAGCGGTGGCCAGAGGGACCAGAGCAGATAAAACCAAAGGAATGTGTTCGCCACGTCCCTGCCACGGGACTGGTGAGAGCCGATCTCCTACAGGGCTGCGGGGGTGGCTCCGTGGTCTGTCTCTGCCTCTTTCTCCTTCTCTCTTTTTGCTGCCTCTGCTTCTCTTTGTCTTCTCCTTTCTTCATGCTTGGGGTGGTTTGGAGCTAGAGGCATCAGATCTTGATTGAAGTGTGGAGGAATTGGTTGGATTTTGCTTAAACATTGTGGATTGTTGGGATTTTGCCTTAACTGTTGTTGGTTTATGGGATCTTGCCTGAAGTGTTGTGGATGACGATGTGCTGAGTGAGTATTGTGGTGGAACATTTTTGTGCAGCTTGTGTAGTGTCCTTCTGAACTTTGGCCAAGTGCCCTTATTTGCTCCCCTAAATTAATAGAGAAATCTCTTGGAAACAAGCCCGTGGCTTATTCTTTTAATGCTTCTCACACTGCTTTGGGGTTACACATCTCTGGAATGAAGTTACACTTGGCCTGAACAGGAATTCTGAGGGATAAAAGAAGGTTAAATCCAATGGTTTCTGCTCCAATTGACACAGGGATCAATCTCTGTTCTCAAACACAGGAATTCTGTGTGGCTGCTTCTGCAGGACTCAGCTCCCACTATATTTATAATCAGGAACAGACTCGTCTTCCCTTTCATCAGTGACTTCTTTTCTCTTGATTTTTATTTTCCTTAACCATTTCTGAGCTCGATTTTCCTCTTACATCTCAGTGAATAAATGATCTAAATGCTGGCACATTGTCTTTTGTATATTTTCTTAGTTTAGCTTCTCACACTGCCTTGGGGTTACACATCTCTGGAATGAAGTTACACTTGGCCTAAGCAGGAATTCCGAGGGATAAAAGAAGGTGAAATCCAATGGTTTCTGTTCCAAATAATTCAGGGATCAATCTCTGCTCAGCTCAAACACTGGAATTCTGTGTGGTTGTTTCTGCAGGACTCAGCTCCCGCTATATTTATAATCCTCTTCCCTTTTATCAGTGATTTCCTTTCCCTTCATTCCATGATTTTAATTTTCTTTAACCATTTCTGAGCTCGATTTTCCTCTTTCGCCTGAAGGAATAAATGATCTAAATGCAGGCACACTGCCTTTTTGATTTTTTTTCCTTAGCTGGGCACCGTTCACCGGGGCGTCTGAGCGTTTCAAACAGTGGCAGCCACAAGGTGGAAAGATCAAAAGGCAGAGTGAGCTGCAGAAGGGGCAGTGGCGGCTCCAGCAGATGAGAAGAGGTTGGTGACAGATGATATTTGACAGCTCGAGAGCGGCTCCAGCGACGCCACACGGGGCAAGTTGCGTTGTTGTCACTCGGATTTCAGTCAGAAAACAGCTTTGCTTGAAGCAGACAAAACAAAAAGGGGAAAAAAAATAATATTAACAAGAAGAGAGAGAAAAAGAAGGGGGGGGGAAAAGGCTGGAGCTGTCAGAGCGTCAGAATTTGTCTTGTGAAGTCACTGTGACGTTCCCTGGGCTTTCATTTACACATCACAATCGTTCCTGAGCTGTCTCACTTCCCTTCCGCTGTTTTACCACCATCCAGGCTGAACACTGAGCTCTTCCCAGTATAAAATAATCAGCTTTTCTCTGTAACATGCGACAACTCCTCTCTTCAAGGCCATTTTACAACCAGGAGGCTCCTTGGAGCCCTTCTCTGATATATTGCGCCGTGTCCCCAATAAATTCCAACAAGAGCAGCCTCTCCAGAACCCTTTTTTTTTCCCCAAAAAACCCTCCCTTTTTTCCTCAAGGCTTCTGCATTTCGTATTTAAATATATTTGCCTGTTTGCCCAGCACTGATTTAGCTACACATTTTTATGGCATTATAGCAACAATTCATTTAGGGACATTTCACGTTGGAACACATCAAGTGGTTAATGTGATACAACGGCCCTGCTGGAATTCCTCAGGAGCTCTGCTGATGGGAACTGGGGTTTTTTTGGGCAGCTCTGTCTTCCCTGCATGGGTTTGAGGAGTTATGAAAATAAACAAACAACCCCCTGTGGTAAAGCAGCTTAAAAAAACATTAGAGAAGTCTAAAAAAATCCCTATTTTTATAAGTGAAGCAGAGCAGTAAATAATTCCCACTCCCCAGGGGTGGGCACCTGTAAACAGGGAAAAGGAGGCCTGAGGAAGTGATTTTGGGTTCCTCAGCTTAGCAGGGCCAGGCAGCCCAATTTTTCTGAGGCAGGTGGTCAAAACTGGTGTTAATCCAAATGGGATGTTCCAAAGAATGTCACAGAAGGTCCCCGTTAGAAACAAGATGATTGTTGGGAGACCTCTCTCATTTCTTCCCTCAATACAAAGGGATTGCTCAAAGAAATAAAAGTTAAAGAGTTGTGTGGTAGTGCCGAAGAGAAATCTGGTGGGATAAAGAGCAGGGATGCAGCTGGAGCACAAGATTTTGGGATGGGCTGCATTAAGCTGCGGGATAGACTCCAAGGGGAAAAGGATGAATTCATGCTGGAGACAGGGAGCAAAACTGGAAATCACCACATAGCCCCTGTGATTCTGTGCATTAATGAGAATTATGGTCGTATTTTATGACAAATTACACCTCTAGTAGTCCATATAATGGCATTGTGGGTAAATATTATCCAGAAAAAGACATGCCAGGGGGTAAAACTCCCAGAATCTCAGCTTTGGGGCATTCCCTGTTGGGCTGTGCACATCCAGAGGGCTGCAGTGCTCCCAGAACTTCCCAGACTGTTGATTTTCCTCTGCTTCTGGGCTGTTGTGCTGCCAGCAGAACCTCATTTCCTTCCCTGTAAAAATCAAAGTGTAGCAATAGCAAAGAGGGGAATTAAATAGACTTTGTGACGCGTGATGGACGCGGACACGGGGCTGGGACAACCTCCCTCCTGACCACCCCCTGGGCAAAAAAGCATCTCTGAGGGTGAAAATGAGCTGGTTTTAAATCAGGACCCTCAACTTCAGGTTTTTTAACACCAGAGACAAGAAAAATAAACCAACTTTGCAGCTTGTTTTCGACTTTGAGACATTTCCAGACTCATCTCCCCCAGTCCTTCCCCAGGTGGGTAGGTAGTGGCAGGTACTGGCGCTTCAGAGTTCTGCCCTGAGGTGATGATTGTGAGACAGCTCTGGAATTAAACACATAAAAATCAGCGCATCACCTTCCACGCCATTCCCTGGACCTCAAATCCTCGGGAAGAGATTATCCGAAGAAAGTTGCAGATCAGCTGTGGGCGTTTATGCAATGCCTTGGGATCCACTGGAGATAAAAACGGCAGAAAAAGACCCTTCAATTATTAAAGCTCTTCAAGCCACTCATCAGCTCTGATTTTCCTCGGGGTTGCTGTTGGTCTCATCCATTTTCCAAGCAGATTTTCCAAAAGGATTTTCCCTCTGGGAAGTTATGCTTGTTCTTGTTATGCTTCAATCATGTCTCTGCCACAGCTTTCCATGTTGGAGCTCCAGGATCCCTGAGGAGGTGACGTGGACTGATCCAGCTGCTAAAGGAGGAGGAAGGACGTGTTAAAACACTCAGAGAGGCTGCTCAGTGTCTGAGTTTTGGGAAAGGGAATTCTGGAGCACATGGAAGCAGGACAGGGGCTGGTGCCACTCACTCTGTGATGGACGGAGCAGCAGGGCTGGGTTATGGCCACCAGCGTCACACAGAAACTTGCCCTTGTCCCCAACAAGCCACTCATCACCTCTCATTTTCCTAGGGGTTGCTGTTGCAAACAACTCCCGCTCTCATCCATTTTCCAAGCAGATTTTCCAAGAGGATTTTCCCCCTGGGAAGAGAGTTCTTGTTATGCCACAATCATGTGTCTGCCACAGCTTTCCATGTTGGAGCTCCAGGATCCCTGGGGAGGTGACTTGGATCCAGCTGCTGAGGAGGAGGAAGGACATGTTAAAAAACACTCAGAGAGGCTGCTCAGTGTCCGAGTTTTGGGAAAGGGAATTCTGGAGCACACGGAAGCAGGACAGGGGCTGGTGCCACTCACTCTGTGATGGACGGAGCAGCAGGGCTGATTTATGGCCACCAGTGTCACACAGACACTTGCCCTTGTCCCCCAGCTGCGAAAGGCTGGGAGAATAAAGGAGATTAATGGCAAAGTGCTGCTGCCGCAGAAATAATTACCTTCCAGAGATGTAAAAACAAATCATTTTTCCCTCAATCCCTCTTGGATACCTGCAAGAAAGGGCTGGATTTTCAGGATGGCACTCACAGGGGTGATAACACAGGCCATGGATTTCACCCTGAGCGTCAGATCTACAGATTTGGTCACTATAGGACCCTTTGGGTGCTGAAGAAGTCCTCCAAATTTGACACCGGTGTTGAGATGGTACAACCAGTGCACTGGCACAGCTGGTTCTGTGGGTTGGATGCCACCCTGAACTGTGCTAAAAAGCAAAATATTCATTTTTCTCTTATTGAGGGAATTCTTTTCTATTCTGTGTGCGAGGAATGAGGCAGAGAACTCGAGAATAACAATGTTATATGGTCCTGAAATTAAAGATACCGTCAGAAACAGCTCCAGCTGGGGCTGGATCTGCCTGTGCATCTTTATCTCTTTTCATTCCTTAATTTTAACTGTGGATTTTGTCTCAGTATCAATTTTCTGTGCTGTAAAGAAGGTCCAGAGACTCTCCCTACGTCACTTAACGCAGCCTTTTGTAGTGACCATGACATTTTAAAGCTTTTGCAGGCCCTTCCTAATGAGCTGGATTATTTCAATTAACGGGGGAAACACAACCAGCCTCGTCTTTTCTCCCTAAAGTGCTTTTCTCTTTCACAAAAATTGGATTAATGTGGCAAAGTCTCCCACCTCTGGGAGGTATAATTGAGGTGGTAAAACCATCCAGCCTTTGGTGACACGGAATTTTTCTTTCTCTTCAAGCAACTAAAGCTCTTGGTGTTGAGCAGAAACACCCATTTATAAGGGTGGGTCGAAGTGTTGCTTCCACCAAGTCCTTTCCTTTGGAAAGACAAATTCCTGCTTGGCTTTGGCCACAGTGGGAGGCTCAAAGATGTGGAGATTCCAAACAAGGTCTCTCAGACCCAGCTGTGAATCCTACAGCAGGCAGAGGAAAAATGTGGGATATTCAGTGATGCCACAAATCACTTCCACACTGAGGTAATTTCCTATCAGTGCAAGGGCTTGAGCTTTGGGAAAAGTCTGGCTTTGGGAATCTGGTTCTTTTCTACATCCTTGTCCTTAACCCAATATAAGAAGAGTTTCAATATATCCTTCTAATTTCTGGTCTGAAAAAAATCGGATCCCAGGAGGCTTTAAGCAGAAAGGGAGCACTGTTTAAAACAAATTCCATATGGAAATGCAATCTCCCCACGCAATTTTCATGGATCGCATCCATCCTGAGGGCAAAGAATGTTAGCAGCAGCAGGAATGTGACAGCAGATTGTTATTGATACTGGACATGCTAAAGAAAAACAATGTGGGGGGTGAAAATGAAACCCTTTGGGACTCCTTGGTTTGGACATTAAAAAAACAGAGAATCTTGTTTTAAAATTCCAGAGTGGTTTGGGTTGGAAAGGACCTTAAAGCTCATCCAGTTCCCCCCTTTGCCATGGGCAGGGACACCTTCCACTAGCCCAGGTTGCTCCAACCTGGCCTTGGACACTTCCAGGGATCCAGGGGCAGCCACAGCTTCTCTGGGCAACCTGTGCCAGGGCCTCCCCACCCTCCCAGCCAGGAATTCCTTCCCAATATCCCATCTAACCCTATTCTCTTTCAGTTTGAAGCCATTCCCCCTCGTCCTGTCACTGTTTGGAAATGCTGGGAGCTCATTTCCCCTTAGGAAATGCTGGAAGTTACGACGCACTGCCGCTTTTAAAGAGAAATCAAACACGGCAGTGACAATTTCCAGAGCACAGTTTTCCATCTCTTTCCATGGGAGGTGGGATGAAAACCTCCTGCAGGACCAGCAACCACTCTCCAGGTGTCACTGCTGGGGAGGGACGGGGTGTCCTTGCAGCACAGCAAGGCCTGAAGATGTTCCTCAGGTTCTTCTTCCCACCCCACAAACAATTCCCAGAGTCTCCCTCTCCGGTGCAGGGAAGTTTGACAGCCGAGATTTTTCCCGTGGAGCAGCAAAGGATTACATGTTGACAGATGAGCCTCACTCGAGCTGGCACATCCCAAAATGGAGCTGCTGGGGCTATTAATTTGTGACAATTTCAGGAGCAGCAGAGCACATGATTTCCAGCCCAAATAACTTGAAAACAAGTTGTGCCTTCTGTTTGAATGTCAATAAAGACGTGATCCCCGGGAACAGATGTTGTTGTCTTCGGTGAGATCTCCTCCCTGCATACAAATTTATGGGCGTCTTGAGTGACTGTGGAAATACATTTGTCTTTATAGAGGTTCAGCTTGTGATATCCTGAATTAATAGGGGTTCTGTCCTGCTTGCATGAGGTGGAAAAGGCTGCCCTGGAGTCACCACCTTTGGAAGTGTTCAAAAAACACGGGTATGTGGCACTTGAGGACATGGTTTGGTGCTGAATGTGGTGCTTGAGGGTTGGACTTGATCTTAGAGGTCTTTCCCAACCTTAATTATTCTGTGCAATTATTTTAAGTCTGACTTAAGCAAGGCCAGAGTCTTGTTTTTCCAGTGAAGGGATCTTGTCTGGTCATCTACAGAGCTCCTTGGAGTGGGAAGGGTTTTGTTCTGTCCTGTGCCACAGAAAACTCTGAATCTGCCCCTTTTGAGTGAATATTTAACATCTTTTAACCTGAAACTTGAAGGCATCTTCAGTGCCCCCAGGCGTCATCAAAGCAGTGCCAGTGGAGGGAGTTTATAATTGTCTCATCTTAAACACCTCCAGGGATGGGGACTCCACCCCCTCCCTGGGCAGCTCATTCCAATGGCTGAGCACTCTCTCTGGAAAGAATTCCTTCCTAATATCCAACCCAAACCTCCCTTGGCACAGCTGAAGACCAAGCCCTCTTGTCCTACTGCTGGGTCCTGGGAGAAGAGACCAACCCCCACCCCGCCGGCTTCCCCCTCCTGTCAGGGAGTTGTGGAGAGTGATGAGGTCTCCCCTGAGCCTCCTCCTCTCCAGGCTGAGCCCCCCCAGCTCCCTCAGCCTCTCCTCACAGCACTTGTGCTCCAGTCCCTTCCCCAGCCTCGTTGCCCTTCTCTGGCCCTGCTCCAGCCCCTCCATGTCCTTCCTGAGCTGAGGGGCCCAGAGCTGGACACAGCACTCGAGGAATCCTGTTGGAATCAACTCTCCATGAGAAATGAGACAACTCCGAATCAAATACAGCTGGGGCCACCCCAGGCACTGAGGACTCCTCACAGTAGCTGAGCTAATTACGGAGAACGCAGCTAATAAAAGTATATAAGTGTTCACCAGGCACAGCTTTATGAATATGCAGAGCAGGGCAGATGTACAGGCTGCTTGTTCCACGGCTGAGCCATGGCTGCAGATTGATTCCAAAGCTGGAGCAGAAGTGGAGCAGCCCAATAACTCTGCAATCAGCCCCTTGCCTCAGTGTTGCCTGATGAAAATTGCTGCTCCAATATCTGTCCTTTCATCCTCTGCTTCCCCCAGAGGGAATTTTTACAGGCCGTGGCAAAGGGTGAGGTTTTTGAAATGGCTGAGATCTGCCTCCCTTATGTTTGTAAAGTGCCACTGGATGCAAAGTCTGGCTGTGGAGGGATGGAGGAATTGAAAATAAGGGGAGAAGAAGCGGTTGGAGCAAAGGCATTTGGGCACAGAATTCCAGAATGGATTGGCTTAGAAGGGACCTTACAGATCAGGAACACCTTCCACTAGCCCAGGTTGCTCCAAGCCCCACCCAGCCTGGCCTTGGACACTTCCAGGGATCCAGGGGCAGCCACAGCTTCTCTGGGCAACCTGTGCCAGGGCCTCCCCACCCTCCCAGCCAGCAATTCCTTCCCAATATCCCATCTAACCCTGCCCTCTGGCAGTGGGAAACCATTCCCTGTGTCCTGTCCCTCCATCCCTTGTCCCCAGTCCCTCTCCAGCTCTCCTGGAGCCCCTTTAGGCCCTGGAAGGGGCTCTCAGGTCTCCCTGGAGCCTTCTCTTCTCCAGGTGAACCCCCCCAGCTCTCTCAGCCTGTCGCCAGAGCAGAGGGGCTCCAGCCCTTGGAGCATCTCCGGGGTTTCCTCTGGAGTAGTTCCAGCAGCTCCACGTCCTTCTCATGTTGAGGGATGCAGACAAAGCACCTGAAATCCAACCCTCTTTTTCAGTTCATAGGATCCTGATGTGTATTTTTTCTTACAAAACCAGCCCCTCCATGGAGCTCTGGATCTCTTGAACAGACGTCTCCAACTGGCATTTTCCTCTGGTCATGGATGAGCACCGTGCAGGGAGCAGGTTATGGAAAAGCAATGATTTTGCCCCCCATTTTTCCCCCCTCTCCTGAATCTGGATAAATCCCTTCCACCTTTCCATATCCCTGCCACAGCTGCCTGTCTCTGGAATATCCAGAGGGTTGCTGGAGCTCTGCTTCCCACCTCCTACCTGTCCCCAAAGGTCATATTGTGCCAGGAAAGCACACAGGACTTTCCTGCCACACATCCCTGTAAATAAAACCCAAGTGCAGAGTCACAGCCAGATCATAACAACACCAGGAAAGAGGCTGCTTGAGGTCTTCAGTGAGTGAAAATGCCTTGGAAACACCTGGAATGAATAACACCAAGCCTGGCATGAGTTTTCCCTCTCACTTTAGCATCGAAACGGTCATTGGGAGCTTTCACACAGAGACAAAAGCCCAGCCTAACGTTCTTGGCTTTTCCAAACTGCTCCTTCACTCCCACCCCGCTGGGTCCAGCTAATGCAGCTCTGCCTCCTCCTGCCAGTTCTCCTCAGCTTGAGGTTGGAGTGGAAATTTGGAGAAGAAACCGAGCAGCTGATTTATATTTCAGAAAGCAGCAGGGATAGTTTACAGCTGCACCTTGACAGAATGAGGGCAGTATTCTTGGTTGGTTTTGGCACAAGACCCAGAGGAAAATCTTCCCTTGTCCCAATGGAAACATTTTCCCAGCACTAGCAGGAGGAAAAAAGGCAATTTTAGGACCATGTGGACCCAAACTGGTGTGGCTTTGGAGGAGAAAGGGTTCAAGAGGCAAGATCTGCACATGGTTTTTTGGGAATTAATGTGTGTGTTATTTGAGGATCTGGACCCCTCTCCACAGGTTGGATAACAGACTATAATGGCCTGTATGGATTAGCCAGGGAAGCAGCATTCCCAAAGGTTTTGGTGGGACTCAGAATCCTTTATAATTTCCCATAATTAGCTGGGCATTATTAACCAAGCCACGACCCAAAGCATCTTATTATGGGAGCTCTGTCACCTCCGACTAGCGTCAACCTCAAAACCAGGAAAATTTCTCTGGAAAAGGAGGTGAATTCCAGGTTTTCAGATCTAAGGCGCCCTCACACTGCCCTCACCATCTCATTTTCCTGTTAATTTAGTCAGAGCCCCAGAAGCAGCCTCGGGTTGTGCTGCACAAACCATCCCAGCCCGTTTCTGCTCTTCCCGCCTGTTCCACAATTTTTCCAGCCTGGCTGAGTTTTGCCCGGGGCTCAGACAAGATTTTGTCCTCCATCCAGTCCTGCTCTTCTCCAAAGAGGAGTTGAGGGTTGTTTTGCTGCTGATCTTACGTCCCTGCTCAGGGTTTTACCGCTTCAAGGTCAAGAGAATTGACTCGCTGCGGAGCTGGTAATGAATTCACTCTGAGGCTAGAGCAGAGGATTTGAATAAAGTTAAAAAAACCCCCACTGTAGCACTTTATTAAAACTGAATTTTCACTGAGCTTTCCCTTTTTTTTTTTTTTTCCCCTATTCAAATGAGTGCAAAAGCCAATTAAATGCAGAGCTCAGTTTCTCAGGCGTTTTCGGATTCCTCCAAAGACAGGGATGAAAAGTGTCGAAACACAGAGAAATTCAGGAACTGTCAAACAAGTTGGGAAAGGGATTAAAATATCACTGGATCTGACTCCATTGTTCCACGTGGCTCCTTGAAATCTGCTGCTCTTAAAGCCGCTGCTGCTGCTTAAAGCAAGAGGCAGAGAGTGCAACTCAGCTTTGATTTTAAAAAAAACAAGTTACAAGGAAAGATTTTTCTGGAGAAGGAGCTTGGACCTGAGAAACAAAAAGTTTCTGAATCGACCTAAAATTCTCAATTGAAAATCGCCTTCTGAAAGTCAAAGAAGAGCTGGTGGGTGGTTTGTTGTTTTTTTTTTCCCCAGGAAAAAAATAAAATGAAATAGCTAAAATCTGAAGAGAAATAAACTTTGTGATAATTTTTGCCAGTTTTTGTTTTTAATATTTCAAGACCTAATTTTGAGAGCGGTAACAAGATGAGAAATAAATGGTATTTTCTGCAGGTTTTGCCTCAACTTGAAGCAGTGAAGGTCTTATAAAGGAGGTGATGTCCTTGAGCTGTTTAGCTGAGTTTTTTTTTCTCTTTGGAGCCGTCTGAGAAGGTCCAGGGGATGATGTGAAGTCTGTGAGACCTGGTTTTGACTCTCCGTGATCCAGCGCTCGAAGCCTGGCACAGCCACCCCCTTCCAACGTGCGTTCTTCCACTCCCAATCCACCAGCACACTTTTGGATCCCACGGTGAGCAGATATTTGAGGCCAGAGCCAGGCACAGAATCCCAGGATATCTGAGTGGGAAGGGACCCCCAAGGATTATCCTGTACAACCCCTGGCCCGGCACAAGCCCATCCCCAGGAGTCACCGTGTCCTGCAAACACCTTCCTCCCACGTTCTCCTTGGATTTGGTTCAGGGCTCCAAGGCAGGTGGGACAATTAGAAGAGAAAATGAGTGTTCACAGCTCTTTCTGGCCTCAATTCCTGCTCAGTGAGAGCTTCCAAACCTCATCCCTTCCTGCCTTTTTGAAGGAATTCTGTCATCCAGGCTGGAAGAACATGGGAGCACCGAGTAAGGCAGGACAGTTCCCTTTGGGGCTGTAGGAACAGAGGGAAATCCATGTTGTAGGTACTTCCAGATGCCAATCCAGCCCCAATATGGGAATGCTGCGGGCAGGAGGCATTTTATTCTGGATGTGTTGAAGGAAGTATAGAAAATAGGGCTGGGCTGGGGTGGTCTGGGGAGGATTTCTGCTCTGTCTGTGTCCCAAGGCTGAGGCAAACCAACCAGAAGAAGCAGGAAGATGAGAATCCCATTGACATGGCAGCAACTCTGCCTTCTGAGCTAATTGGGGGTCGTTGTCATTGCAAATCTCCAGGCCTGGAATATTCCTTCTGAATCTCATCCTGAGCAGAGGTGTTCATAGAATCATGGATTCATGGAATGGTTTGGGTTGGAAGGGACTGAAAAATCACCCAGTGCCACCCCCTGCCGTGGGCAGGGACACCTTCCACTAGCCCAGGTTGCTCCAACCTGGCTTTGGACACTTCCAGGGATGAGCCATCCCCAAAAATCCCGGTTACCCAGCCTTTGCCTCCTGCACTCTGAGGTGAACAACCCAATCCTCCCCGTGGAAAATCCCACCCCGGAGCTTTACGTAATGGGGAAAAGAAAAAAACTCCAAAGGGAATTATAATAAGCTCCTTTCTGCCTTTCTGAAGCAATTCTTATTCGAACAGGCTCTGGGAAGAATTTCTGTCAGCTCCAGAGGATCAATTACAATGAAGAGCTGATTCAAGAAGAGATAAAGGCTTTTAATAAATTATAAACTTCCTGCAGAAGTACTTTAGCAAAATGAAGTTGTGATGGTGCTGATCTGATCCTGCCTTATGATCATTTCCCATCTGTGAATAGGAGATTAAATAAAGATTAGTGAAATAACAGAGACAGAGGAAATGGGGAGTTAAGGTTCAAACACGGAAGAAAAGCACAGTGACAATAAAAATCATGTTAACACCAGAAAATACATAATTTTTATGGCACTCTGCCTTCTACACCTAAAATTCCGTGAATTAGATCTTGGTCCAGCAAACACTTGGAGTTTTGATATTAAATCTTTAAGTTTCGTGGCTGAACACACACCCAAAAAATCACCCAGTTTGGTTGTGTCCTTTGTCTGGAAAAAATGGAATTTTCAAGTTGGGTTTCCAGGGGAACCTTTATTTATAAATTCAGAATTTGCTTTCTAAATCTCTTGCCTCCAAGAAAACTCTGGAGTAGAGTCAGGCCTGGTTGGATGGTGGGAAAGGTGCTCAAGGTGAGCTCCCTGGGTAAATAAATAAATAGAGAATTGAGGACATAAGAAGGTTTTTACCCATTTAGGAATAATATCCATCAGGGAACTGCCCCACTAGAATTTTAATGCTTAAAAATTTAATGCCGAAAAAAATTGCCTTTTCAAACTCAGAAGGAAAAGTGGAAATGGCCAAATTCAGCGAACAAAGAAATCCAAATTCATTCGTGTTAGGAAAAACATTAATATAATATTTATTATTCAGAAAGTGAAAATTACACGATTTCTGGGTTGTTCTACACAAAACATGAGATGAAACAGGAATATAAAATCCATTGTGCCCAAATTAACTGCAGCCATTAATAAATGCCAAAATCCATAAGATAAAGGGAGTCACCACAAATGAAAACAAATTAATCTTAATTGTTTTGATCTTTTTTTTTTTTTCCCCCTGAGAAATCTCATGAAACATGGAATCCAAGATTTGCTGCTAGAAACTTGGTTTTTCCTTCCTGGGTGGCTCCAGTATCAAATAATTCAGGTTTTTCTCATCACCCTGATGAAAAGCGTCGACTTGATGCTGATTTTAATGAGGCTCCCGAATGAATAAAGGGCTCCTGAAGAGGAGCAGAAGGATAAAAGTGTCACCCAGCGCTGTTTCAATGGAATACGTTGTTCAGAGCTGCTCCTGCCTGACCTCCAGCCCAATAAAAATAATCCCATGACCCCTGTTTTCTCCGGAATCTTGGATCTGAGCCATCCCGCCCCTTTTCTCAATCATTTTCTGGTTGTTTCAGACACGAACGGGGTGAAAACAAACAAGTTTGGAATGAAAGTTGTGCTATTTCCTTTCCTTGTAATACCGTAAAGTTCCATGACATTTCCCACAGATGGCATTGGATTTCTTGGCTCTTCCAAGAAATATTCCAGGCCCTTCCAGGAATATCCTCTCCCAGGAATTTGTGCTGGGAAATCAGAGCTCCACTAAGCCCAGGGAAAGGGGCTGATTTCCTCTGCCTGAGATTTTCTCCCTGCATATTTATTCCCAATTATCCGTGAATAAGAGATGGCAAATGATTGATGGAACTTTGGGAATCTCCATCCATCAATCCAAGCTTCCCTGGTTTATCATAACATAATCATGAGGAATAAATAACATTTAATGATCTTTTTCCCCCCATTCATTTGCTATTTGACTAATTCAGTCCTACAGAAGTAGAGTAACATCTCTCTTGAAGAAACTCAAGGGTTGGATGTTGCTGAAGAATTGCTGCTTGAGCTGATAATTCACTTTATAAACACCTTTTCCATCTATTTTCAGGGAAAACCTTCTTAAATACACATTATTTACCCCCCTCTTGGGTTTAAGTGTTACAGTCCCTGACAGCAAAACCAAACGAGGATGAATATGGAGATTTTATACAGGAAAATAATGCACATAAATAGATGCCATAGTTTATAAAATTTACCAGGGATTTGTGCACCAAGGTCAAAGCTGGAAGTTTTTGTTGGAATTTTAATTGGAACGAATCATAGTGGTGGTTTTTTCTGATGTCAAGTTGTTATTGGAAAGGGCCCCAATAAACACACATTGCCTTAAATCTATTTGGAGAACTATCAAACCATCAAAATTAACATCTGGTTTTGCCTCAAAAGAAATGGAAAAGTAAGTTTTTATTCTTCTGTTAATTCGGTGTTTGGTTGCAGGAAGAAGTACGTTAAAAAGGGCTAAATAAACTGAATTTTCAGGTGTGCACCCAAATAAACCCTGAAAAGGAATAAACCCTCTGCTGCCCTGGCCAGCCACGATCACTGTCATCATTTTAATCAGATTTTGAGAAAGAAGCAGCATATTTAAGACAATGCCCGAAAGCAATAATTAAGATTTGAGTTTTAGGAGTATTAAATATAGACCAGGAGGGGAAAAAAAATGGCATCTACGCCTCCATGTCCCGGAGATAAAGTGATAAAACACAGGAGAAAGAATAATTAGGGATAAACTTCCCATAAATCTGCATGTCATCTGCATAAAAAGTGATTTCTTATCCATGCCTTCAGATCATCTCAGGCAGGGGAAGGCTGAATAAAGACGGGAAACCCTGTGGGGCATCAGAGGGTTGTGAGGAATCCGAGAGGATCAGCAAATCAGGGAATGTGGCGGATAAAAAGAGGGGACAAGAGGGAGCGAGGAGCTGCTTGTGGCCACTCTTCAGTGAGGTTCTCAGGGAAGGGTTTCTCTCCAAAGAGGTCTGTTTTTAAATGTTCCACATGTTGCTATTTTGGCCAGGGAGTAGCAACTTGGAGAAATATTTCCTTAATTTAAAAAAAAAAGTCTTCTATTATTGGTTAGTGATGTCCCCAAATCCCCTGTCGGGCATGTCATTGGTGGGTTGCCAGTTCAAAACAAATGTGGGAATGTTGGGTTGATCTCAGTAAGGAACATCTTCCACTAGTCCTTGTCCTCGGGCTGCAGGAGATGATCTCCCATGGCAGAGCTTGGAAACCAACCCCAGAGCCGCAGAATTCCAGAACCTGTTCAGTTGGCAGGGACCCCCAAGGACCACCCAGTCCAACCCTCAGCCCTGCACAGGCCCATCCCCAAGGGTCACACCCTGTGCCCCAGAGGATCATCCAAACCCTCCTGGAGCTCTGGCAGCCTTGGGGCCGTGCCCACTGCCCTGGGGAGCCTGGTCAGTGCCAACCACCCTCTGGGGGAAGAACCTTTCCCTGAGATCCAACCTGAACCTGCCCTGGCACAGCTCCAGGCAATTCCTTGCATCCTGTCCCTGGTTCCTCCAGAGCAGAGCTCAGTCCTGCCCCTCCTCTGCCCCTCACAAGGAAGCTGGACCTTCTCTAAAACTATTTAGGAATCAAACCCCTCCCCAATAAGCTTCAAGGGCCCCTGATGTCTAACTGACACCAATAGGGGACCCCACCGACACTCTCTGTCATCCCCTGCTGTGGGATCTGAGCTGGATTTTAGCGGTTGGACACCACAATGTGAGAAGACACCCAAGTTGCTGCCTGTGAACAACAAGGAGTGTGGTAAAAACGAAACACCGGGGTTGTCCTGGCTACAAGTGACTCCTTGCTCCATTTCCTTCCCATTCCTGGGACAGGGAACACAGGCAACAGTCAGGCAGCAATGAAGGTGGTGAAGGGTTTGGAGAGTCACTCACAGCAGGAGGGGCTGAGGGAGCTGGGGGGGCTCAACCTGGAGAAAAGGAGGCTCAGGGGGGACCTTGTGGCTCTGCAACTACATGACAGGAGGGGGGANTGGCAGGGGCTGCCCAGGGAGGTTTGGAGTGCCCAGCCCTGGAGGTGCCCAAGGAAGGCCTGGCCGTGGCACTCAGTGCTCTGGGCTGGGGACAGGGTGGGCATCGGGCACGGGGGGGATCCAGGGGCTGGGAGGGATTTTCCAACCTCAGGGATTCTATTCCATGATTCCATGATGAGCAAACATCCTTGCAGGAACCCTTAGGCCCAGAAATCCAGGGAATTTGACTTCCTTATCTAAGGAATTACAGCTTTAAATCAGCAAAGCACTCCAGCATTCCAGAGCAGGGATTCCACGTTTGAGTGCTGGTTCAGGGGCAAAGTTAATTTGCAGTTATTTTATTAACAATGCCTTGTACTTAATTTCTGCACGAGGTTCTAAATGTTTTTGATGAATTCAAACCAATCCACTCTGAACCAACACCGTTAATTACAATAATTACCTGCTCACCTTTCATTAATGGTGCTTGTTCTGCTCCCTCTCCTGGCCCACAGACAGGTTGTTTAGGTGGTGTAAATCCTACCAGGAGGGGCAGTAAATTAATTTAAACCCCTGAGAATCCAGCCCAGGGTGCTGAGGCAAGTTTTTAGGAAGCTCTGGTGCTGGGCTGGTTAAAGAGCAACCCAAAGTTTGTTGGAGGGAAACCAGAATAAGCTGATTACCCAGGAGGGGCCTGAAAACACATAAATCATGTGTTCAGAGCATTGCGCTGTGGGTTTTAACAGCCTTATCTCCCAGCTCCAGTGAGCCAGGCCCTGGTGGGAAAACCCACTAAATAATTGTAAAATGAAATGGGAATCTCAGGAATTATTGCCGTTGTTTATAATTTAATAAATGTGCCGCTCTGGCCTGGAGGAGAGAACTCAGGGCAACAGGGGATTGAGCACTAAGTCATAAGTCAGAACCCCAGGGATCCTCGTGGAACACAGAGCTAAAGTGGTATAAAAACCGGGACCACCCCTCAAACCCCTCCCTTAATTCCCCTCAACCCCCTCCTTTAATTTGGGCATTAAAAGTATTTTTTTAATCTCATTCAGAAAACTTGTCAAACTTCCCCCACACACACTGATATTCCCTCAGGAATTCAGCTAAAGGATTTTCTAATTCCTAGCCCAGAACTTCTCCTGACCTGCTCAAACACCAATAGTTCTTGTCTCAGCATTTTTCTGTATGTTAAACAACTGCATTCCCTTCTGGGTTTTGTTGTGCTTTGTTCTGTTTCGTTCCCCCTCTGGATATATTTATTAATATTCATTTCCATTTCATTCTGAGAAAGCCAATATCCAAAAGACCTGAGGAGAGATGGATTTTCTATGTGTGGTCTGGTTCCAGGGGAGACTTCCAAGCATGCCCAGAGCAAGGACCACCTGGTTCAACAACAGGAATGATTTCTGATTTGTCTGGCTGTGAATTTGACCTGATTAACAGAGTGAAAGTATCCTGGGAATCTACCACCCACCAGCCTTGGGTCGATCCAAGGCTGCCAGAGCTCCAGGAGGGTTTGGACAATGCTCTGAGGGACAGCGGGGGATTGTTGTGGTGTCCTGAGCAGGGCCAGGCCTTGGACTGGATGGTCCTTGGGAGTCCTTTCCAGCTCAGGGGATTCTGGGATTCTGGGATTCTCTCATTAAAAATGTGTCATTCCCAATGATGGGTGACCAGGAATGTTGAGTGTTCCCCTTTCTCATCCCAGCAATGGACAGAGACTTCCTGCATCTCCTGGAGTTCCCTGAATGGCACGTCAATATTTAACAGAGACACTACAAGGACCTGGAGGGACAGGACACAGGGAATGGCTTCCCACTGCCAGAGGGTAGGGATAGATGGGATGTTGGGAAGGAATTCCTGGCTGGGAGGGTGGGGAGGGGCTGGCACAGGTTGCCCGGAGAAGCTGTGGCTGCCCCTGGATCCCCGGAAGTGTCCAAGGCCAGGCTGGAGCAACCTGGGCTAGTGGAAGGTGTCCCTGCCCATGGCAGGGGGGTTGGACAAGTTGACCTTTAAAAATCCTTTCCAACCCAAAGCATTCCATGATTCCCTGACTCTGTGATCACCCAGACAACCCCACATTTCTTCACAGTGGGGGTTTACAGAGTGTGAAGCTTCCAGTTTGGGTGTGGAGTTTCAAGCTGGGAGCTCGATGTGGAGTGTTGGACAGGAAGAAATGGGGATATTTTGGATACTGGCACTGAACAGGTTCAACTTGATTATGTGAGGAGCCAAGAAACCCAGAGCTGGGGGCTGGGCAAGATCATCCACTCCTTAGACCTTCCTTTGTCAGAACATCCACAAAACTGCCTGACCAGGAGGGAAATGATTTGAGGAGACCTTGGCCAAAAAAATCTTAATTTTTTCTTGATTTTTCTCTTTTTTTTTTTTTCCACACTTTCTTTGCCTATATCGTGCTCTCCCTGCTCAGATTTTAATCCCTCTGTGGCTGGGAAGATCTCTGTTCTCTGCATGGCTTTGTAGTGCCTGGCACACACAGTCCTGTGCCAGTTCTTGCACTTCTGGGTGTGCTCCCATATTAAAGGACTCCCATTCAAAGCCTGGATCTTAATAACGTCAGAGAAGAGAGCAGAAAGTAGCTCTTGAAAAGCAAAAAAAAAAAAATCACATTCCTCAGTGAGAACGAGCTGGTCAAATCTCTGCAGCCACCGCTCGGACAAGATAAAACAAAGGGACTGTTGTTAGGGAAACCACTGGCTCCTTAGTGATTCAAATCACATCAGGAATCAAGACTGCTTCAAATACTCCATTTTTTTATTCCTCCCTTCACAACAACACCCAGCTGAGGACCTGGAGCAAATTTTTCCCTTGGAAGGTTTTTTTTTTGGCAAGATTTGACCTTTTCTTGTTTTATGAAACAATTTGAGAGGGGGGGAAAGGTGGGAGGGCAGGAAGGCGAGGTAGGAGCTTCATCCTCACGGGAGAGTTTGCAGAGTGTTTCTGCTCCCGTTGGGATTTCCTGCTCCCTTTGGAATTGCACCTGGATTTCATTGAAAACATGGATAAAGATGTCCCACAGATGCCCTTTCCCTGAAAGTGTCCAAGGCCAGGTTGGATGGGGCTTGGAGAAACCTGGGCTAGTGGAAGATGTCCCTGCCCATGGCAGGGGATGGAATGGGATGATCCTTAAGGATCCTTAAGCATCCCATAATTCTCTTTACAATGCATAAATTATCTCCTTAAATTATTTACCTACATCTATTTAGAGCCATTTCAATGCTTAGAAAAGGCAGGAACAGTGTGGAGCTCAAGGAGGAAGGATTTTTGGGAATGAATCTGTGTCGCGAATTTCAGTCTCTGGTTTGTGTCACTCTCCAGGGACAAAGGAGAGGGACAGACACGGTTCCGGACCTGCAACCACCCCTTTGGATTTGTCACTTCGTGAGCAGCAGCAGCACGAGAGCAAACAGCCTCAAGCTTCTCCAGGGGAGGTTTAGATTGGATATCAGGGAAAATTTCTTCATGGAAAGGGTGGTCAGGCACTGGAACGAGCTGCCCAGGGCAGCGGTGGAGTCCCCACTCCTGGAGGGATTTAAAAACCACGTGGATGTGGCACTTGGGGACATGGTTGGCCTTGGCAGTGCTGGGGGAACAGCTGGCTGATCTTAGAGGGCTTTTCCAACCAAAATGATCCTCTCTTTGTTCTTATCTTCCTGCAATGGTTCGCGGAAGGCAGAAAGGGAGAAACCAACCCCCCCCCAGCAGTTCTGCCCACCCTGCTCAGCGTGCGCTGCTCCACCCTCTCCAAGGGGACTCCCCACGAGTCCCTCCTTTCCGGAGACTGGGCTTTGCGAACCCTCCAGCAGTACTGAGTACTCAGCTTGCGGGATCATCATCCCTGGAGCTTGGGATGAAGTGGCTAAGCCGCTGAAGCTGCCTAATAAAGCGGCCCAGGGATTGGGAGCAGCGTCTCGGGCAGGCCCAGCGCCGCTGCCACCCCTGCGCGGGGAGCACTGATCGCAGCGCTCACGCAGTTCCCTTCACTCCCTGACAGAAAGCCAATTCCAGGCAAGAGCTAATTCATCAATGGCCGGAATGGCTTAAAGAGAATGTATCTCCTGTCATGTTCCAGTGGTTTCTGCAGGAGCTGCGGCTGCTCTCCCGAATAATCCGTGTTAGCAGGGTGTTGCTGCAGCCAGCGCCGAGGTCCTGCGGGCGCCGAGGCTTGTTAGATAACAGTTGTTCTACATTAATCTGCTTTAATGAAGTTCCTGACCTTCTTCCTTGGGAGAGGGACGAGTAATTTCCCAAATAAATCTTGCCTCGTGGCCTAATCCTATTTCCCAAATAATCCCAATAACTCACGGGTGAACACTTACGTTCGCGTGGGGAAAAAAATATGGAGTAATATCCACACGGACTAACACTCTGAGTAATTACACTCTGGTTCTTAGGACAGTGATTGCCAGCTCTGATTCATGGTGAAAACACAAGAAGCGGACTATTAAATCCCGTAAAAATTTATGCAGATGCCTCCAACAAATCTGTGCAATCATAAAACAACCGAGCAACGTGGAGGAAAGGGCTTATTTACGGTGCATTAAATAAATCAGGAGATTTAGGGAGATCTTAGAACAAAGTGAGAGCAATTAAATGCCTCAGAATCAGGGATTGGACACTGGAGGTGAAAAATGTCTGAAGAGGAACAGTTAACAGAGGATGTCAGTGTGTGTTTCTGGAGGAGTTAATGGACATGATTAAATCTATTTTTTATCTCTGCCCATAAATCATATTGATCCTCAGGTACTGAGCTCCACAGCTGTGGGAAAGGAGGGAACAGGCAGGTCTGGAAAGGTTGTAGGGAGAGAAAAAAAGAATGGAACGAGGACAGAGGAGCTGCTTTTAAGTCTTAAATTAGAGAGGGGGAAAAAAGGAGATAGGAAGTAAAGATTGAATCAGAGAATCCTGGAATGGTTTGGGTCGGAAGGGACCTTAAAAAATCATTGAACATAAAAAAAACTTACTGTGGTTTAAGGTCTTTTCCATCCCCAAAATTCCATGGTTTGATGGAATGAGGGGGGCTGAGCTCATGCTCTGTGCTTTGTGGATATTTTTCCCTGCTATTCCTTCAGGTGGAACTGCCCCATCCTGCCATTCCCAAACTGAATTCCAACCTTTTCATTGTCCACCTTGTTACCTCAGCATTTTAACTCAATTTTTCTCCAGGAAATGGGAGCTGCCAAGTGAAATGGCTGTAAAAAAACTTCCTAATAAGAAAGAATTAAATATACTGAGCCAGAAGAAAACAAAGTCTGTTATTTTGGAATTATTCTGGGTATGTTCTTCCAGGTTTTCATCAGCCTGGGGCCTCCATTTCTGGTTGGGGAGTAGAACCAGAGCACCTCTGTTTCCTCTCTGGATTTCTTTGTTCAACAAATGCTCCTTCCATGGAATCTCAGAATGGTTTGGGTTGGAAGGACCTTAAAAATCATTGGATTATTGTAATTTGAAGTCCTTTCCAACCCCAAAATTCCATGGTTTGATGGAATGAGGGGGGCTGAGCTCATGCTCTGTGCTTTGTGGATATTTTTCCCTGCTATTCCTTCAGGTGGAACTGCCCCATCCTGCCATTCCCAAACTGAATTCCAACCTTTTCGTTGTCCACCTTGTTACTTCAGCATTTTAACTCAATTTTCCTCCAGGAAGTGGGAGCTGCCAAGTGAAACGGCTGTAAAAAAACTTCCTTCATTGTGATTTTAAAGGTCTTTTCCAACCTAAACAATTCCATGATGATCTTCCACGGCATCTTAAACATCTATTCCTTCCCTAAAAGCACAAATCTCTTACCAGGAGGTCCCACCATATGGAACACGACAATTGCTTAATAAATGTGACACAGACACTGTTTCTAATCAACTCTATTTGAGCCTTTCAGACTGAAATGCTCCTTTTCCTACAGTGTTTTCCAAAATAATGATTAGAAGGTCCATAATTTTACCATAAAACACATAATTTTTTCCTTGGAGATGCCTCTAGGGATTGAAGGTTTTTCTAGTTCTTGAGAAATAAAGGCTTTAATGCGCCGTGTAAAGAAGTTATAACTGTTAAAATCACAGAACCTGAGGAGTTTGGGATGAAATCCACCTCACATGTGCTGGGGTAACACCCGCAAGCCAGTTTCTTTGGAAGAAAACTTAGGAAATCACGATAAATAAATGTTAGAAAGAGAGTTTTTCATGTCACCTTTCCCTCATTGGGGAGTTTTAATCCAGCTGCTGATATTTCCCAGCCTGAACCACTCAGGAAAATCCAGCTCCTACTTGTTTTGAAGCATCACTGCAGAGATGCTGGGGAGAAGGTTCTCACCTTTTATTTTTTAAAAGGTATAAATTGTGAATAAAACCTTGTGAAAAAACCTAAAAAGGAGGTTCATTCCTCAGCTATTTCAGAGCAGTGATTATTAATTCACAGGAAAAATATAATGGGATATATGAGGGTCCTCCTTGTTTTTAGATCCTTGTTCAAACCCTGACAGCTCAAAGCACTCCATGGAAATGAACCTATGAAATCCTCATAAATAAGTGTTGGATTGAGAGTTTCCCTTACCACCTTTCCCTCACTGAGGAGTTTTAATCCACCTGCTGATATTTCCCAGCCTGAACCAGGAAACTGGTTTTCCTGAACTCAGGGAAATCCAGTCCCTGCTTGTTTTGAAGCATCACTGCGGAGACAATGGATGCTGGAGAGAAGGTTCTCACCTTTTATTTTTGAAGAGGTATAAATTGTGAACAAAACCTTGTAAAAAAAACTAAAAAAGGGGTTCATCCTTCAGCTATTTCAGAGCAGTGACTGATGATGCACAGGAAAAATACAATGGAATGTCCTCCTTGTTTTGAGATCCATATTCAAACCTCGACAGCTCAAAACTCTCCATGGGTATGAATTATCAAGGGAATGACAGGAGAGGGATTTGTAGCACATTCCAGAGCTGGGAAGTGCAGGAAAACATGGAAAGTATGCCCAAGAGAGAGAGAAAAATAGGGATGAACAAAGGAGTTCAAACCCCTCTGTTCCTGCAGCTGAACAAGGGATGGAGCTGTGGAGTCCTCACAAGAGCCACACCAACAACTTCTCTTCCAACATCAAATGGAAGAACGTTCTTTGCTCTCTCCGTCTTCTCTCCAAGTGGGAGGGGGCACTTGATTTAGCCTTGGCAAGGTTCCCCTTTGCTCCCTCAGGTTGCTTAATTGACATCTGGCTCTCTTAATTAGCATCTGTGTCATCTTGGCCTTGCTGGACTCCTGACCTGTCTCCAGCCACGGACACTGGAGATTTTGGACCATTTTTCTCCTTGGAGTTGTTTGCTCAGAAACCAGTGTCCAAAAGCTTTAAAATGACGTTAAAAAATAAAGTAAAAAACTTTAAAAAATCGTTGAAAAGATGACTGGATGGAAGGCTGATCCCTCCATTCCATTTGGATGGGAGGAGCAGCAGAAGAGCCCACGGTGTGTCATTCCCTGGGCCTGGCCGCCACCGAGGCATTTATTAAGCTGTGATAAGTCATTGCTTTCACTTGCCTGTCTGAGCCCAAAGTGTTTCTACAGAGATAAAGTCCAAAAAAAAAAAAAAAGGCGATTGAAGAGATTTCTGCTGCAGCAGCAAATTCAATTCCTGCCCCTGTGCCACCAGCACTCGGAGAAGGACACAAAAATTATGTCCAGAAGGTGAGTGGCCTCTTGGTGCAGGCGGGAAGTGGAGGACACGCTTTTCCTGAGTCCAGGGAAAAATTCAGGGAGGCAGAAGTTTGATCCCTCTCTAGAAGAGGAATTACATGGAGACTCTGAGGCTGAAGCAATGGATTCTCACGGAGAAGCCTTGCAAACCCTTTCCCAGCAGGAACAAGAGGAGCAGGTTGGCAGCCACAGCGGCGCCACTTGAAAATTCAGGATTCCGGACAGCAAAGTGCTCTCCTGGTACAATTTTCGGTTTCCTGTGCCAAGCTTTGTGGGTTTTTATGGGGTTTTTTTTGGGGTTTTTTTTTTTTTTTTTAATTAATTTTTATTCTAAGCACTGGAGTATCATTTCCATTTTGCTTTGCACCAAGGAGCACATTCGAAGCACAAAGTCATGTAAATACACAAACCATCCCTAAATTACAAAAGCTGCTTCTCCGGGCTCGTTTTCACTCAATAATTTTGCAGGAACAGTCTATTAATGCCTGGATTTTGCCAGTTCACAAACTACAGTAAATGAATGGCTCATTAGAAAAGAACATACACGGAGATTTATTTTCTCCTCCTTGAGCTCATCATTTACAACTAAATCCATTTATGGAGCTAAATGAGAATGGCAAGAATCAAAACAATGTGGTTTATAGGAATACAAGGAAAATTGGCTTAGTTTTAGGCTTTCTAGTCCAGCTGGGACTCCTAGACCAGGGTATCCACTGGAAAACATGGAAAATTGAGCAACTACGTACAAATATAAAGGAATAAATAAAGAGGAAAATCCACTAATAGAGGCTGGGTTATGTCAGATTGTGAGAGAGAATTAAAGAAGTAGCAGAATGTGATCTTTGTGAAAACCAAGACTGTGAAAAAGGATCCTTGGAAAACTGTGCTGCAGGAAAAGGGGACCTGAAAAGTAAGTGATGGAAAATCAGATGGATAATGAAATAGTTGGATAAAAATAGAGGGAATGTTGAGGAGGAGCAAAGGGATTCTGTTCATTTTTGCTTGGTGCTGATGGAGGTGTAAATTTGTCCACAGCTCTCGGAGAAGGTCAGCAAGTTAAGAAAAGGCTTGTACTGGAACCAAACAAGGGACACCTTCCACTGTCCCAGGTTGCTCCAACCTGCCCTTGGACACTTCCAGGGATCCAGGGGCAGCCACAGCTTCTCTGGGCAACCTGTGGCAGGGCCTCCCCACCCTCCCAGCCAGCAATTCCTTCCTTAAAAAAAAAAAAATCCAATAAAAGAAATTTCTTCTTAAAGTAAAATCAGTCTCAAAATCAGGCTTCGAAAATTCACAGATCCAACAAAAGAACAACCCGATTATTTATTTATTTCAAGGTGCCCTCTGGGATTTGAAAGCTGAGATAGAATTTCTGCTTCACATCTAATCGAAATCAACCCTCCTTTGGTTTAAAACCACCACCCCCGGTCTTATCCTATTTTATTTTTTGGGTTCAACGATTTTGACCACGTTTCTCACACATGGAATTTGACTTCTCCAAAGATTCCCCGCACCTCTTACATTCCAGGAAGGTTCCGACTTCCCTGACACTTCCACTTCCCTTCATTCCCAAGCGGCACTGCTGAGATAACCTGCAGAATAAATCACAACTTACTTTGTAAACCACACATCAAGAGTCCTCCCCAGCCTTTGGTGACTGGCACAAATGTTGCCGCTGTGCAATAAAACAAAAATCCCCCTTTGCAATCTCTCCCCAGTGAGACGAAATAGGTTTTCCCATTGTCAAGCCGGTGATAAATTGCATTTTTTGCATCTCAAAGTGCAGAGAAATCTCTCGGTTCTTACTTCTGAATAAAAGGTGGCCTTTAATGACCCATAAGAGCTGCCATAACGTACCTTTTTGGCCCCGTTCCTGAAGCCAGGTTGGAAAAGGAACAGGATTTAACAGACCATTTGTGTTGTACTCACACTCCCACGAAATATTCCCTTTAAATGAAGCAGCCACAGAGCTGCTGCACAGAAATGCAGGCTCAGAAACAATTCCAGACAAGGCATTTTAAGCCTGGATTGCACCTAAAAAGCCACTTCAGCTCTACTGAAAATGACCCTTGAAACATCTTGTTGGAGCAACAAGAACAAGAGTGGAAATTCGACTCAGCAGAAAGCCCTTCAAGCCAGGCTTTATTTTTTGAGGGTTTTTTTCCAAAATAAAAGAAACGGGGGGTTTTGATTGCTTTGTCCCACACAAAAAGCTCCAAATTGTCTCCAGAAACAATTATTTCAGGGCAATAAGTCAATAAATTATTGTAGGGCAGCCACTGAGCGAGTAAATTCTGAGCAAGCAAAGACAAAGAAATGCCATTTAACACCCCAATCTTCAGCTGAGTGTTAAACATGCAAGTCCATGGAAAGCCAAGGATTTTCCTTCCTCAAAAAGGATTTCCATGTTTGAGCTCTCGCCAAGATTTTTGAGGCCTCTTCTGAGTCTCTTCAACCACAGAAACTTTAGTGAGTCTGAAACTTCAGGGTTTCAGGACTTGAAAGAACTTGAAATGACTCGAAATAAGTTGAAATAACTTGAATGGCTTCTTGGGCAATGTTTACACTGCAGTGCAATTAAAAATTAAGGTCAATGTCATAAAATTTGTCAAAAAATACTTTTATTTGGATCATTCTCCAGCGACCTGGAGGACTGAAAGAACTATCCCTCCACTCATGGGAAACAGGGAACACTTCTTGCCCTGACACAGGCTTGAAGTGCAAGTAATTTGTGTGGGAAAGACAGACAGGGGAGGAGGGGGAAAATTGATTAATTAGGCTAAAAAATTTAATTGCACAAGACCGTGAGATTTGAGACGCTGCTCAAACCACCTGAGTGATGCACATTGTACCCTGAATTCTGAGTTTGAACAGTTCTCATCTCGAACACCTTTCCTTAAAATAAATTAAAGCTCGTGGGTTTCGAACGAAAAATGGGTGTTGCGAATGGGATTTGTAGCAGTTTAATGGAACCATTTGAAATTCACACTTTTAATTAACCTCTGCCAATCTCCGGGACGACGACTCCGTGTGTTTGGGGAGGGATGAACAATTCCTTTCTTATCTCGCTCCTCTGGCTCCACTTTCTCGACACTCGGAGGGTGGATGGGGCCAGGAGTCACTGTGAAACGCTCTGTCCTCCTCCTGCCTGGGAGGGGGAACTGCAAGGAATGGACTTGGGAAAAATATCTGGGAAAAACTCGGATGTTTTTGTGTGGTTTATGAGCAAGATCGGATCCGAGCAGTTGAGAGAGAGGGAATTGGAACTGATCTTGTCTCTTTATATTCTGATCAGAGATAGTTTGGAAGTCACAGGTTATTTAAACTGAGTTTATTCTTGGCATCCAGGAAGATGCTCCAAGGGCTGGAGCCC
>VZRE01014730.1:0-39279 GCA_013396775.1 Cephalopterus ornatus
GTATGCTCTGGTAGGATGTGTCTTTTTTCCCCTCTTCTTTCAAAATCAGGTGGTGGAATATCTACAACAAGACTTAGGGGCCAGGTAAAGCCTCTCTTTAGAGGTTTTCTGCATGTTTTTTATCTGGTTTTTTGTAGTGTGCTGGTGCACCTTAGTCGTGGGGGAGCTGAGGTTCACATGTATGCTCCAGATGTTCCTCAGATGCATGTCATCGACCACAGTAAAGGGCAACCAGCTGAAGCTGAGTCAAGGTAAATCCGTGTTTCGTGTGTTTTCCATGACTGCTGAGCCTCAGTCTCTTAGTCTTCAGACACAGCAGCCTCTAACAGCACTTGTAGCACTTTGCTGAATGCCTTTGGTAGCTTTATGCCAGCTGGTGTTTTGTTCAGAGAGAAAATACTGAATGAGTTTTCTGGACTTTATTATGTACAGTCTCTCAGTGCCTGTGTTTTCCAGTAACGGTATTTTAGAAGTATCAATAACATCAATTATTAACTACCACTGTTCTTCTTGCTCCCTGCCTTCCTCCTCATCTTCTGACAAAACTTTATTTATGCTGTTCTGTGTGCAGATTCTTAGTTTATCTCATCTCATTGTTTTATTTCTGGTTTTTCAAGGAATGTTTTAGTGGAGTCTGCAAGAATAGCTCGTGGTAAAATTGCAAGCCTGGCTACGCTGACCACAGCAGACCATGATGCTGTGATATTCCCTGGTGGATTTGGAGCTGCCAAAAACTTGTGAGTGCCAACTAAGTATTAGACTCCTCAACTAAATATTCGTCATTAACTTTTCATAATGAACCTGGAGAAGAGAAGCTTTTGGGGTGACCCAATTGCAGCCGTCCAGTACCTGAAGGGAGCCTACAGGAAAGATGGAGAGGGAGTGGCAGGACAAGGGCAAATGGCTTCATATTAGGAAAAATTTCTTTACTGTGAGGGTGGTGAGGCGCTGGAACAGGTTGTCCGGAGAAACTGTGGCTGCCCCATCCCTGGAGGTGTCCAAGGCCAGGTTGGATGGGAATCTGAGCAATCTGGGCTAGTGGCAGGTGTCCCTGCCCATGGCAGAGGAGTTGGAACTGGATGACCTTTAAGGTCCCTTCCAACCCAAACCATTCTGTGATTCTTTGAACTATGATTCACACAGTAAAATCAGGAAGCAATAAATGGCCTTATTTACTACATATGTGACTCCTACTTCAAAAGCAAAACTCCTTTTAAAGTCTTGTCCTTGTCTTGCTTTAAATTTTCTGAACAATGATGGTGAGAATTCTGGAGTTTATGTATTTTTCTACACCTAAAAGTGTTTCATTTTGGGACTGAGGGAAGTGAAGGTATAACTTCAATAGTTTCAGGTGTTTGTAGTGTTATTATTCTGTTTCTTCCTGTCTGCCTGCCAAAAAAATCCCCTCTTGGATTAGTAATAGTTAAAAAAAACTAGGTCTTTTTTGCTTTGAGAAACATGAATGTTATTTCCCTTTTCTTCTTTACGTTTTTTTATTGTTTGAAAAGATTGCTATTCCACTTCTCAGTAATCCTAGAGAGCTGATTTCATAATTCTTGTTTCTAGATGTTTATGTCAAGTAAGGAACTTTCTGACAGACCAAAGCCTTGGAAGTGAAGCATTTTGGCTAAAGCATTGATGGTCAACTAGAGACTTTTTCAACCACCTTTTAGAAGCTGTTAAGTTTGTGATGACCCTTTGGAGCCAGTCTCAGGGCAGATACGTCAGTAGGTTTATACTGAGTTATGTATAAAGTTTCTTCCTGTGACAGATCTACCTTTGCTGTTGATGGGAAAGACTGCAAGGTGAACACAGAAGTTGAACGAGTCTTGAAGGACTTCCACAAAGCAGGCAAACCTATTGGGTGCGTATGTTTTCCAAGACGTGTGTGTGTGTTTGTCAAAGAAGCAGCTGAGAAAATTCTGAGCGGAAGTTGACTTGTGATGTCTTTGAGATGTGTAAGGCTGTGTGCATCCGAATCTTTTCAGTTATTAGCAAGTTTTGGAGGAGTGTAGAATTGCACTTACGATTCCTTCTGTTGCAGCCTGTGCTGCATTTCCCCAGTGTTGGCAGCAAAGGTTCTCTCTGGTGCTGAAGTAACTGTGGGCCACGAAGAAGAGGAAGGTGGCAAGTGGCCTTACGCTGGGACTGCAGGAGCCATCAAAGAGCTGGGAGCAAAGCACTGTGTGAAAGAAGTAACTATATCCTTTCCTGATAATTTCCACATTGAGAGACAGTTTGGGAATGTGTCATTAAAGGAATGAACACTTGTAGGATCTGGGCTTTTCCACTTAATGGGAATATGTGGTGTAAAGCAGATAGCATGTGATACAGCGCAGGCTTAGAAACAGTGTCTTCTGTGCACAGCTGTGTAACTGCCCAGCTGTGAGTTAGAGTGTCGTTTTTAGTTGTTGCCTTAGAACTCCCTTGGACACCTGGAAATGCAGCAAATACTGAGCAAATCTGCACACAAAACTGGCACCAGTTACAACTGGTCAGTTCTCTTCGAGATCTTTATTCTTTTCCTGACGGCTAATGCTGCAATCAGACTGTACCCTGACACATCTTATTGCAATCAGTGAATTTTGTAGGTTTTCTTGTGTTTCCACAGATTTCTCTTGTGGTATTTGTATTCTCTTTGTATTTCTGGCAAAAATAGCTTCTACTGTCTAGGATTATAGGCAGCAGCTGTCTTTACAGCTGGATGGTATAATGTCTTTGGAGGTGATTTTTATAGGATAGTGGAGTTGTGAGGTTTTGTCAGCGCTGGTGCGTTTTGCAGACACAAAATGTCTGTGTTTTCCTTAACTCCCTTTTACGAAGCTCACGTGGATACAAAAAACAAGGTGGTGACTACCCCAGCATTTATGTGCGAAACAGAATTGCACAAGATCTTCGATGGCATTGGGGCAATGGTGAAGAATGTGCTAAAACTAACTGGCAAATAAAAAAAAACAACAACACCAGAAATGTTTAAATTTAGGGCGTAGCATCAAATATATCATGGACCAATGGAAACGTTTTCACCTGCTTGACCTGTTCACACTTAGTGAATGCTGATACCAAGCTGATTGATTCCCAGCTGCAGGAATTTCCATGCCTTTCTGAGGGAGGGGCCTTACAGAGGACAAGGAGCCTGGCCTGAGACACAGCATTTTTTTTTGAGCTTTTCCAGCTGGAGAGAGCCATGTGGATGTGCTCTGGAACAAGTCCTCTCGATGCACCAGTGTCAAGCCAGTTCTGACAGGGCAAAAAGAGGCTTGGAGGCCCTTTCAGAAGCTGAGGGCAGATGTTTTGTAGGGATCTGACACGTGTAGTGGCAGCACATGTGGTGGTTGAAGACTGGGAATAGAGAGGAATGAGTGCATGGTTCAAGGTTTATATGCTCAGGCCTGTGTCTGTGAACTACAAGCCAGGATCAGCTGATGAGGGAACAGACACCTTCCACGTCTTACTTTAGCTTGGTATTAATTAAAAGATTATATTTTTTTTTTCCATTTCAAAGAATCCCGTTTTCACAAAGCTATTCTGAATATCAGTCAGCAGCAGGACACACCTTAACTGCCACAAGGGTAGCACTTTGAAAAATTCATCCATTGGCCCATTATAGTTTTAAAAGGTCTTGAAATGAAGGAGAAAATATCCGCTGATGTGATGCACAACTTTTAAGGACAGTGTCCGTGTTAAAGCAGTTGTATGACTAGTAGTGAATGGAAAAAGCAGCCTCAAGTTATCCTAACTTCCCCTGCTTTAGGGTAATAAAGCTTTCTCCAAAGAAGTATTATTGAATGTCTGGAATAATGATGTATAAATAAATTCATTTCTGCCTTTATGTCATCCTTGTTGCTTCACTTTTGTTTGGCTGGTGCATTTTAGCAGTTCCTCTGCTTTTCAGTTCACTTCTTTGGTACATTTTTCCCATATAGAATCCAGCAGGATCTGTGAAATTACGTTATAAAATGACAAAGAGAAGGAGTGAAGTTTGGGTATGAGTGTTGGGCATGCTCAGCTTGCTCAGTCAGTATTCATGGAATGAGCATTTTTGCTTCTGGAGCCTCTAATTTTTTGTCACTAAAAAACCCCAAGATTTGGATTTAGATGATTTGGATTTTCTTTTTCAAAGCTGGCAGTGTTTTCCTGGGGGATTTCATAGACATTGCCTGTGCAGATCACCACATCCAGTGAGGAATCACACATAGAAACCAAGTCGTCATGGTTCATGAAGTGTATTTTGGACATTCTCTGAAACCTTTTTTTTGTTTATCCATCAAATTCTTCATGAAATTATCAAGTTGGTAAGAAACAGAATTTAAAACACTGCCAATACATAATTGAGTGCAAAAACTTGATGAGTTTTGCTTGTACGAAGTGGATGTTGTTAGTATCAACTTTATACCACAGAGGCTTAGCAGAGTATGGGAGGTCATTGTTCATATAAAATGTAACAACTTTTTAAAGTGCATGTCCTTCCTACATCAGCAGGAGTTTTCAAAGAAATTTGGACACATAAGAAAGTATCGCAAAACAGAAATGGTCTTGAAACCCCAGGGCAGAGGGAGAACAGCCACTGCCTGTGTTAACAGTACCTCCCTCTGCTTCAAGAGTGATCTAAATTGAGCTCAACTCTTCCTCTGAGTTAAATCTTCCCATCAACTCCCTCGCCACAGCGAGGTTATGTGTATGAATTCAGGGCTTCTCCCATCTACAGTTCATGGTAAGTGCAGCTGTGGTGGCACAGAGCTTTTTTAGGTTCTGAATCTTAGATTCAGGTGCCCTGAGAAATGATGATTTTCCGGAAACATTGCTGTTACCATGCAACCAGCTGTTGCACGTTGGTGGTTAGATCTTCCAGATGGGGCCTCTTTACGGTCCTCTGACGTTCTTCCTTGAATCCAGGCACCCAAGCCATGAAGATGCCAATAATCCTCTGTATACCTTCATGTTCACCCCTGACTTGGTGACTTCCAGGCTGGATTGTCACGGTAGCACGTGCTGACAGTCAAGTGTGCGAATTGAACAGCTCACCTAACGTGGTGTGACACCTCACTGCTAAACAACAGCAACACTCTCAAATGATTCCCTCAAACCAGTGACTGTTTGAGGGCTGGGGCTGTGGGTTGTGAGAAGAGTTACTAAGGATCCAGCTCCTCCTCACGGCCTGAAACATGTTTCAAGGTAGTTACAAAAAGCCAGCTACTCACACTGTTGCCAGTGCTAGAAGCTTGGGCATTTACTGGGGATGGGACAAACAAAATCTGGGGAAATCAAGGACAAAATTTCATTTTCAGATATACCCGCCTTTTAGACTTTCTTTTTACCTTTATTTAATATCTCTGAAATTAGAAATAATCTTGTAGCAGAATTGCCTTTAATTTTTTTCATTCTAATTTCACAGTAAGGCTGACTACAAACCTTTGATACACACATTTTTCAAGGTGTTTCGTTTTTGTTTTATTGATAGAAGGCTGTCTTACTTCAGCAGAAGAGATAGGATTGTCATCTTGGCTTTCAGTCAGTGTAAATTTGGAGGGAAATTCCATGTGCGTTTTGAGAATTATTCATAGAGACATTTGCTTGCCAAGCTGGGTTTTTCCTTTCCTCTCCTTCCAAAGGGCTATTTGGAGCTGGTGAGGGGTTTGCTACTTTGAGCCAAGTGGATAGAAGTTTATGATTAATATGTTCCGCTAAATGCCATCAGAAATAGGAAGTGAAAGAGGCTTCTCCAAGCCTCCATGAGGAGGCACAGAACACCTGGCTTATGGATTCCTGACATTTCTCATCTTCGGGAAGCGTTTCAGAGCTTTGTCCTGCCGAAAGGGAGTTGTGATAAATGTGTTCCTGCTTGTGTTGCTTTCCTAGAGCTGTGATGGGGTTAACTTGGGAGGAGCTGTGTTTCTTCCTGCCCCGTTTTCCTCCTTCGTGGTTCCACACAAACCCAGTTTTATGAAATGTTGCTCTGTGGGTTGTTGCAAGTGCTCACAGACTTGACAGCAGTGCTTTTTTCTTCTAAAAGCAGAAATAAGGGTTGGGGATTGAAGAGCCCTTTTCGATTTTACCCTTTGGTTTGTGGCTACAATAGAGACACTGTTTTGGGGGAATAAAAAGCCAGCAGAGGGCACTTGGTGAACAGTGTTCTTTCTGTGCAGGGTTTCACTTACGCAGGCACAGAATTCCAGCTGTATGACAGCTGTAAAGTAGGACAGCTCTGTGTGACCGTTTTCTTGATATTTTGGATGCATAGCAAGAATAAAACAAATATTGCTTCCTACTGATTTAACAAAAATGAATAGGTCATCCTATTCCGTTGCAATGAATGCATTTGTCACGCTGTCTTGTTAAGACTCATTTCTTCAACACAGTTACCTTTTATTTATCCCCCTGAAAGTATAATAGCAAATATACATAGATTAAGCTCTAAACCCTTCCTGTGATAGCTATAACTGAAAAAATGAGGAGCAGCGTAGTATAAAGTCATAAAAGTACACAGTGGGCTTTGTTTTGTTTTGGTTTTTTGTTTTGTTTTGTTTTTGTTTTAATGGGGGTGCTTCGGAGGGGGTCGGTTTGTACTTTGTTTGTTTTTTAAATACTCCTGCTGTTATAGCCAAGATGACCTATTCCCAAGGTTTTTAGGGAGGGACTTTTATCAGGCCAAGAAATACCCCTGGAAGGAAACACGCTGTTTCCTGAAGCATCTGTGTGTTTCCAAGCTAGCAGTATCTTTTATGTATATGTACATCCTTTTTTTCTCAGAGTGGGAGCTTAGGCAATCCTCCATCTACAAATAATTGAGCACTGCCTGCATTCCAGGGCTTGAGCCTTTTGTTTGAGCTGGTTTTCTTTCTCCTTCCTGTGGCTTGAAGTGGCTGAGGGGAAGTTTGCATGTCGTATGGGTCAGCCTTAGCCCTCAGAAGAATTAAGAAGCTGATATTTGGTTGTTGTCTCCAGCGTGATTTCAGTGACATCAACATCTCTGCAGAAGGAGAGAGAGAGGGGAAGAGAAGAGGCTAAACCTGGACTACCCAAGACATTTAAACAGAAGTTGCAGCAAGGATTGCAGCACCCAGAGACACATGATTTCATGATGCATATTTAAAATAATCACCTTCCTTGCTTGTTTTCAGTATTGTTCAGTACTCTGCTCAACTGCTGAGTGTTGTACTGTGGGAATGACTGCCCTAAGGCTCAGCTGAATTAATTAGTCTAGTGAGAGGTGTCCCCACCCATGGCAGAGGTGTTGGAGCTAGATAATCTTTAAGGTCCCTTCCAACCCTTAACGTTCTATGATTCTGTTTCAAATATATCCACACTTATTTCTTGCTGATGTTCTATATGGGCCATTTCTCCTACATCATGTTGAACGAAAGGGAGCCCACAGAGGAAAGCACTAACCCGTTAATCTGGCCTCACTGTAAACTTAGATAAAGTACAAGATGAGCAAACTAACTCCTTTTTGTCTCTTACCAGTGTCCCTGTCAAACATGAAAAAAATGTGCTCACTTTTACAGCCATTCTCTGGCAAGAATGATGTACAGGGACGTCTTAAAAACTTCTTTACTGTAGCAGATTATCAGCCTTATGCTCTTGCCATATGGAATACGTAGGTGTGGGCCACCAAGGTGCTAGAAGTGAGAGAAGTGGAGATTCCTCCTCCTTAAATGTGTGAATTGTTATTGTACTCCCTAGTTTTCGAAGCTGTCCCTCTTGTTCATAACGAAATTGGAAAAAAGCATGAGAAGTATGTGCTGCACACCGAGTGAACCTTCAAGACAGATGCTTGTTGTGTCATCACCCAGACAAGGAAGGATAAGTCAAGGTCTGCCAATCATTCAAAACTCCTCCCAGGAAATCTGAAGGATGGTCATAGATAACCCCTGGGAATGGCTTTAACTACAGCTCTGGGAAAACATAATAAACAGGGATGTTTAAACATCCCAAGTGCTGCTGCAAATCTGAGTAATGAACAGAAGGGTTGTAAACAACATGTAGAGGTCTTCCAGGCCCTTCTATAGCCACACAGCTCACACTTGTGGAGCACAAAGCAGAACACAGAAATCGCAGCAATAATTAGATTTAAAAACAGATGGATGATACCACAATGAAATAAATGTGTTATTTCTGTCCTCTGTATCGCCGAGCACAGCCTCTCTCAGGGCTCCTCTGTTCCCTTGCAGCTCAGTTCTTACCTGCTGCTCTTGCACCTCCAGGTCACCACTGGTGCCCTGGCTCAGTTTTTCTTTCCCATCCCTGGCCCAAAAGCACAGCAGAGGAATTTTTGGAGGGCAGAAAGGATTGGCGTCAGGAAGTGTAATAATTTGGAAAATACCACGCACCTCCTTCTCCTCCTCCTCCTCCTCTTCCTCTTCTTAAAATTCAGATCCTCATTCTTAAAATTCTTGCTCTGCAGGAGACAGGAACCACTCAGCCTGTGTGCTGGTGCCATACTCTGAGGGTATCATGCTTCGTGATATGTGACATCGATGATAGCCCTTTCTTCTCAAAGGCTGAAACAAAAAAAGAAATTTAGAAATAATAAAAAAAACCCAGAAAAATAATTAAAAACCAGGTGTGGGAATATTCTGGGTCTGTTTTTGGGTTTGGGTTTTTTTGGTGGTATTTTTTTTGGTTGGTTGGTTGGTTGGTTGGGGTTTTTTTGTTTGTTTGTTTTTTTCATGCCAAACTAAAAATTCAAGTAAAAAAAAACTCCTTATCAAAAAAGCAGAGAGAAAAATCGCATTCTGAAAAATTTTCAGTGCGTTCTTGGGGACATCTCTGTGCAGCTTTCCTTTTTCTGGCAAAGTTTTATATTTTTTCAATCATAATAATAATCATTCATCTGCCTCCCCACACCAGAAGGGATTTGTGCCTTTCTGTGTCTCTCCCTTTCCTTCGCCAGGCTTCAAGTGATGTTTTTTCAGGCTAAAATGGGGATTGCATCACCCTGTTCCTGGCTACATGTGCATCCCATGTTAATGCTTGTGAGTGTCTGCTCTGAAACAGATTGAGAAAAATACAATAAAATCCTGTTACCACTTGTAACCTTTGTGATATGTGTCCTGTAACGTGGTTTTGGACCTGAGCCTATTTGCCTTGGCCAAGAAATTGTCTTTCACCATTCACTTTTGAGTATTTATACATGCGAACCCCTGTGCAAACGTGCTTGATGACTACTTATTAGTCGAATTTAAATTATTTTGTTGCAGTTTTCATTCGTGACTCTTGTCAAAGGTCTTTCCTTCCTCAAAAAATATGGAAACACCTTTTTAATTCCATGTAAAAGTGGAGAGAAATGCTGTTCCTAGTATGTAATTAGTAAAGGCTAAATCAGCATTCACACAATGCCTGTCAGTCTAAAAGGGGTGAAAGACAGAGCTGTGTGACTGGTGTGGGGGGGAAGGAATTGGAGGGAGAGGTTTTAGATGTCTTCTGTACAGTGTGACTGGAAGGCACCTGAGGTGAGATATAAACCCAAGATCTTGGCCATAGTTTAGAAGAAGAAAGGTTAAGGGAAAAGGCTTAAGGAAAATGGAAAGGGTAAAAGGAAAGGAGAAGAAAGGGGAGAGGAAGGGAAGAGATCATTAAAAGGAAGAAGACGGCCAAGTTGCACCTCCATGTCTGAAAAAATATCCATCTGCAATGGCTAAAAGACGTGACCTGTCTTTTTTGATGTGGCAGTCAGTGCAATGATCAAAGAATTTTATAATTCCAGTCTGGATTCTTGCTAGATACAGCAGTGTATGGGAATGCAATCAGTACAGCTAAAACAAATTATTTCAGGATGTACTTTTTCAACATCCCTTTGCCTCGTGGGGCCCTTTGCAAAGAGGGAAGTGTGGTCTTAAAATGCACTGGCTCCTGTTTTGTTTTCAAGTGTGACTCAAAACACAGGCTTTAGCTGATAAATTAGAAATGGTTTGAAGTCCTTGCTCCTGACAGACTGTATTTTCCTACCAACCTCTGGACAAGAGGCACTGCTGCCAGGGGAATTTGCCTTTAGTCTCTCTCTGGCTGATGGTCCGTCGGAGCCGTGTCTGGACACACGTGAGGGCCTGTCTCTCCACACACAGCTGGCATCAAAATGCTGAGATTCTCTAACTGAGCAGACCTAACCAGGCAGCTTTCTGCACTCATTGCACCGGTTTTGCAGACCAATTAATCACTGACCGTGTGCTGGAGGATTGGTATTCGTCATTGCTTTCATTAATGTAAAAGAAAAAGAAGATGTTCCTTTGCATGTGAATAACCTCAGCAGTAATTTCATCCCACTGCCATTCCCAGCTGTGTCCAGTGCATGGCCACCGAGGGCAGGCACAGCCCCATGTCCTTTGGGGCATGGGGACTGCACCCCAAAGGCCAGCACCCCAAAGGCCTTCCACTGAAGAGCAGACCTTCGTATAGAAGAAAACAAACCTTCCTTTATAAGAACAACGGAGCTGGTGAAGGATCCGGAGCACAAGTTTTATGAGGAATGGCTGAGGGGAACTGGTGGTGATAACCTGGAGAAAAGGAGGCTCAGGGGAGACCTTATTGCTCTCTACAACCACCTGAAAGGAAATTGTAGCCAAGTGGGGGCCGGTCTCTTCTCTCAGGCAACGAGCCACAAGACGAGGGGAAATGGCCTCAAATTGCGCCAGGGGAGGTGTAGTTTAGAGTAAATATTAGGAATAAATTCTCCTGGAAAGGGCAGTCAAACATGTGAACAGACTGCTCAGGGAAGTGCTGGAGTCACTAGCCCTGCAGGTATTTAAAAGACCTGTAGATGTGGCGCTTAGGAACATGGTTTATTGGTGGCCTTGGCAATGCTGGGTTAGGGGTTGGACTTGATGACATTTAGAGCTCTTTTCCAACCTAAACAATTCCGTGATTCTACACCTTTTGTAAAGTGGAGGGCTGCTTAAGTGACTACTAGATTTTTAGAAGTCATGGGGTCCTTGAGATGAGGGCAGGCAGTTCAGAATTTCAGGACCAACAGATCTACACAGATATCACCTTTCGGACTTTCTGATTGCACAGGAGCCTTGCTGAGTGTAGGAACAACTGGAATACAAATAAATAACTCTTGTACACCAAACGATTGCTCTCGTCCAGGTTTTTTGTTTTAGGTTTTTATTTTTAATCAAATTTCGTTTTGAAAAATACGCGAAATCTGAGACAAACGTTTGGAGGGTAGGACACAAAAAGACAATCACAGGATGTACAGTTCTTACATTCAAATCTTTCTGTGAAGGGGAACCCCAGCTGTTCCACTGAGCTGCTCTGTACCCAGGGTAGCCAAGTACCTGCTGAGCTTCACTGCAGCGGCAGCACAGTCTGGGCACTGAATGTTGTCTCTCTTCCCCGCCATGGGGAAAGGGTCCTTTGTTAAAAAAAGTCAAAGGTAATCATCTCCTTGACCTCGATGGACAACATTTTAAGTTCTATTTTATTCTATTCCCTTCCCCTCTTTCCTTTGAAAGAGAAAGGTGCAACCGTTCCAAATCAAAATGACTTCATGCGAGTCCCTATGAAACACTTCCCCCTCTCGAGGACTCATCCAGGAGGGGAGTGTTCCAGTCACTGCTGATCACCAGCCCAGGGGAGTAGTTCTGTCCTCTGGATGCTTTTTGGCTGTGAAATAGGGTAGTTTGCAGTTCTGACCCAAAAAAAAACTTCTGCGCTTTCTCGACACTGTTTGTAGCAGGATCCTTCCAACCTAAATTTTACACAGGACCATCTATGCTACCTGAATCAAACATTTCCAGAAATAAACCTATTTAATTTGTATAGATGTCACTTAACTATGATTCTGATGAGTTTTTAAATACTTCCTCCCCCAAAGGTGCTGTTTTTAACTGTTACATTGTCACAGTAACAATTTCTTATTGCACATTTTTAGCTGAAGTATCCAGCTTTTCTGTGATGCTCACGTTTGTGAGCCATGCTTCATGACAAAAAGAGAAAAATGCCGAATTCAGCCTTCTAAAGCTTTTTGGCTGATTTAGAAGTGGGCTTTGTAGTAATACATCACTTCCTTCCTCTGTGTAGATGTTTTATGAACTTCCATCCTCTTTCTCAGTCAGCTTCACCCTTCCGCTGAAGAAATACTATATTTCTTGTGGAAAAAAAAAAAAATGTTTTTACTGATAGCCCATGATGCTTAAGAGTGAAAAGAGAAGCAAAAGTTCCACAGGCTGCAGTTTCACAAGGTTTCCTTCTTTTATGTTTCACAAAATGGGAGGGCCTTCCCACTTCCAGTTTTTGTGTGACACAGAGGGTGGTTACGCCTGCTCCTCCTTTCAGCTGTCTCTGAAGGACAGTAGATGAGATCTTAAGCAAAACGTCTCACCAGGGTCAATTATAATGTGACCCTGTAGTTTTGTGAGTCTTTTATCCTGTCATTAAAGCAAACCCACAAAATCCAAATTAGAATGTTCACACGGGCAGCACTAAAACTGGACTCCAAGAACCAAATGGAAAAGCCGATTTACCACCTCAGAGTTTTGTTGCCTTCGGTTTTTTGGAACCAAATTTGGGACATAAACACCTAGTGCTTCGTCTGTTTTCAGCTGCTGGTGCTTCTGTCCCGTGGCTCCGGAACCTACAGGCCTGTTCTGCCCAGTGAGGTCCCCTGGTGAGGAGAACTTCCCAAAAACAAGGTTGGCTTCCCCGGTTACAAGTGCCAAACACCCAGTGTAACAAGGAGGTGGAGAGAGAGGGAAAGCACAGCCAGACATGGTGCTTCAGGAGGGCTTCTGGAGGGAATCTGACTCTGTCCTGAAAAATTAAAAAAAAGAGGAAGTTGGCACGTAAGTGGTGACTTGACAGAAATTGTATTTGAAGTTTGTGTGATACATTTTACACGAGTGCACTGATGGAAGAGTGCTTGTAAAACTGATGTGGGTTCTGGCTCACTTTCAAAACTCCCCTTTTGTGTGTGTACACACCATCCAGAAAAGCCAGTCTCAAGGTGCTGTGACAAATAATTTTTCCTCTGTCACAGAAAAGGCACAGATACTCAGTGACAATGAATGCAATTTAATTTCGTGGATGACTAAGAATTGTTTAAAATCCTGTTAGAAGAACAACAACCAGCCAGCTGCCTGGGGGGAGGTGTCCCTGCCCACAGCACGGGGCTTGGAACTGGCTGATCTTTAAGATCCCTTCCAACCCAAACCATCCTATGATTCTAGGATGCATATACGTTATCATTCTTCCTTCTCAGGGTCTGAGGTGGACATTGTGATTAAGAGTCCATAAATAATGGTAGTAAGTATTAAAAAGTCTAGGCTGCAGATGCTTACCTGCAACCTGTGCTGGGTGTAGTACACCAGCAAAAAAAGACTTTGAACCCCTGACTTAAACAGAAGAGAAATTTTTCCTTTAAGTGTTCAGGTCCAAGTCTTTTTCTGGGAAAATCAGGCTGTACATTGTTTTTTTATCAACAGCCTGAGGGCTGTTCCTACTGCTGTGGTATCACCTTTCAGTATCTCATTGTAGTTGACTCATCATTAGTCAAGGTGCTTCCCCCTCCTCTTCCTAGAAGAAGTATGAGATATTAAAGTGTAGAAAGCAAGTAAACATCAGGTAGTCCTCAGTAACACCTTGAAATCAGGATTTTAGCAAGTCTTCTGGCCTCTTGTGCCCTCTTCCAGGCCGAGGCCCTTTCATTTTCCCCAGAAAAAATGTTAAACAAGTTTTATTGACCCAGAAGGAGTCCTGCAAGGCATGCAGAGTGACAGTACAATTCGGCTCTTAAAAATAATTAGAAAAAATAATCAATCCAGCAAACAAGCAGAAATGTAGCCAAAGTAAAATAAATCAATCAAGCCAATCAATGTAGCCAAGTGAAACAAGGCTGTTTCTGTTTTATATAAAAAATAATATCTGCTGCTCTGGTTGCCTGCGAAGTGTCAGTGAGAACTAGTGAAGGCTATTTGCATACAATGCCTTTGTTCTCAGCAGGCCATTTAACTTTTCTAAGTCCCTTCCAAAATAACAACTAATAAAAAACAGATTGTCCTCCTCCCTTTCTTAAGAAATTGATGAAAAGAAAAAATAAGAAAAAAGGGAGATGTGGCTGACGATTTTCTTTAAAAGAAGTTGACAACAGGAAATATTTTTTCCTTTTTGCAAAAAGTCAGAGGGTTATGGTTTTGTTCTGTCCTCCTCCCCAGGTTCCTCAAAATCCAGCAGTACAAGAACCATTAATGTGTGATTCAGTTTGTACTCCTATAGTGAAATGAAACACTTGCCCTTTGTCCCAATACTTTTTTTTTTTTTGCCTCAATGAAAATACTTTTTCACAGGAAATAGTTTATAATGGGGGAAAGTTGTCGGGAAGCTTTTGGCTGAGTCAAACGTGCACACAACTTTAAATACAGCCTACTTATCTTTAGGTTTTCAGGATTTTCCATTGCTATTCATTAAAAAGTTTGACCCTTCATAATTTATTATTGTTTTGTGGGAGGTAACAGCAAGAGATATTACAGCTCCTGATCTGTTTGCTTTTATGATGTTTTAACGTGGTGCTGTGCCACTGGAGGTATATGATACCATCTTGAATTTAACTTCATGTTTTTTAAAGACCTTTAAACCAGTTAGAGTACTTAGGTCTTAAAAAAGGATATTTCCTGTAATTTTTCCAGTTGTTTTTTGCTCATGAAGCACAGAACTGTTTTGTTTGTTGGTTTGTTTTTTTTTTTTCTGTGTGGTCATGAGATAAAACACTGGTACGTTTCTCTTCCTTAGTTTCTTTTTGAGTTTCTTGTGGCCTAATCTGTCTGTAATGTCATACTGTGGCTGAACTTATCAAGTTAACTGTAGTGTAACTATTGTTATATGTAAAGGATCATATCTTTCAGCTGCACCAAGATACAAATTGCAGCTATCGATTTTATATGACAAATTGTTACAGGTTTGATACCAAGTCAAGATTTTGTAGAGTTAATAAGAATAATTTGGCTTGTAAGAAGGATTTTAAGGGAGAACTTACTGATGATGGTATGTACAAACTGGACAGCCCTTCTGTACTGCATTCACTCCAGAAGAGTCTACAAATGGCCTTGGTGTAATTACCTCTCTGTAATGATCACACCTACATAGAAGCATCTGCACTATATTTCAGAATTGCCTTTGGATGAAATCTACCTTAATTTCCTACAAGAGCTTATGTGAAGTCATTAATCATCTGGTCTTTTTGAATATTTATTACCCAAAGGACTCCTCACATCTCTTGATCTGGTAGCTCAACTCTACAGCCACCTGAAAGGAGGTTGTAGTGAGGTGGGGGTTGGTCTCTTCTGCCATGTCTCAAGTGAAAGGGCGAGAGCAAATGGCCTTCAGTAGTGCCAAGGGAGGCTCAGATTAGACAGAAAAAAATGTCATTCAAAGAATGATTATACATTGGAATAGATGGTAGAGTCACCATCTCTGGAAGTGTTCAAGAGGAATCTGGATGTGGCACTCAGGGACAGGGTTTAGGGGTGATTATGGTGGATGATCCTGAGTGTCTCCTCCAACCCTGATGATTCTATGATTCATTCGTACCAAGGTAATTTATGAAGCCCTGAACTCCCAGAACCAAGTGGCTTCCGTGTTACTTGTTTTTTACCGATTTTTTTGGATGCCCATGCTGTGATTGTAGCTTTATGGATTAGTGACTGCTGGCACTTCAGGATTCTTCTTCCTGCAGTCTAAGTCTGTCTTAGTGGTGGCGATATTTTTCCCTGTCTGGGACAGCTGTATTTTGCCAGACTTAGTAAGAGAGAACAAGCACTGTAAGTTTATTGGACTTTTTCCATTCGGCAGATTTTACCAATCTTGCAAATCCAAAATAAAGAACTGGATAATCACTCAGACACTTAGTAAATTAAGGAGTACTGCCTTACCAGAAGCAAAAGGTGTCTCCTCAGTCTTAGGTGGGGCTGGAAAAAAAACCCCAAGAATCAAAGTTAATTGTTTGACTCTAGAACAGAAACAGTTTACTGATAATTGATCTAAGGGCTAGTATTTTTTTTTCCTGAGTAAGAATACATTTGTCAAACAAACTTGAATTTTAAATATGATCACAGAATTAAATCACAGTAAAAGACACCTTACTGCTCCCAAAAATTAGATGATGGAAATATTTACATTATGCATTTCCAAAATACTTTTTTTTTTTCATTTTGAAAACTGCAAAATATTTCACTTGGAAAATTTCCTGAACAAAAGTATTTCACTTTACATTTTAAAAACATTTTTTTTCCTTTAGAATGATGTGCATTAAAAGAAAGATACTAAAGGGTTTATATTACTTGAAAACAATTTTTTTTGTATTTTAAGCAGAATTAAATGTATATGGTTGACCATAATGAAAGTTTCCAGCTAGCTTATTGAAGTAAGACACCATATGATTTGTTTTGATCTGTACACCCCTTTTTTTAACTTTCTTTTCCAGCTGGTCAACTGGTCAAACCCAGTGCCCCACCCTTCTGGTGGCCACGCTTGTAGGTAGTTCAAAAGTTATCTCAGTTTTTTGGCATTATTCAAGCATGTATTATGGTCTCACTCATTTTCCTAAGGAAGAAAAACAATAATTCTTGTTGCATGTGTCCAGTCTTTTCACCAGATCCAGATCTTCCAGCTGCAAGGGAAAAGGAAACTAGCAGCTGGCTCTGTTGTCTGAATGGGTCTGTGGCCTGGACTTCGACAGTACAAATCAACAAACAACCAAATGCTTAAATCTGGGGAGACCTCAGAATTCATAATGTTTCCTGCTGAACCTTGAAAAAGAGGCTTTTTCTTTTCTTTCTCACATATTCTTCCCACAAAAGCAAGGAACAGAATGAAACTGAACGAACAGAATGAATGAAAAACTGCTTCAAAAACTGAAGTCGTCCCGGTCAATGGCCATATATATGGCCGAACAAAAAAAAGAAAAAAAGCCTTACCTGAGACACTGAGTTTAATAAAAGATTTCTTCGTTTGGTGATCCTCATCCTGTTTGTAGATGCAGGTATACTCAGCACTGTCCTGTAATTGGACATTGGAGATCTTTAAGGAAAGGTTGCCGTGCTTCATCTGGTCCAAGAAAAGGCTGGTTCTGCCATGGAAATGTTTGTCCTGGGACCCCAGGGAATCCTGCCCTTTTTGAAAAAAGTGCACTATCTTGTGGTCGATCTGCCAGTAGAGCATGGACTTGGAAAAGACCAGCTCTCCAGGAGGGGTGGCGGTGCAAGGCAAAACAACAGTTTCTCCGACGGATGCACTGCAAGTTGCTTCTGGTTGACCTGGAATAAAAAACAGACAACTTCATCAGTGTGCGTCAGACACAGGGACAACAAGTTCCCTACAATTTGGCTTCATCACATCATAATTGCCACTCTTCATCCCACTTGTTCTGCTCCCAGCCAGGCAGGAGTCCAGACATGCCAGGATTGAGTGCCCAGCCAGCTGTGCAGCAGGACAGATGTTGCTATGTGCAAGTTGCCTTCACTTTGGCAGTGTGGTTTCTGCTTGAACTTGTTTCCACTCATCTCCTCAGCTGGTGATTTTTCCCCCAGCTTCTGGGGATCTTCGTCTTGAGATCAGTTGTCTGATTCAACTTTAACAGGTCAGTTCACAAGAGGAAAAGGGGATGCAGGGAAGTGAAGATGGGCACACATGATTTAAAAAGTTCTGGTTTTGTAGGAAGTCTGGCTGAAATAAAACGCTAAGTGTGAAAAGTGAGTGCTAGACCAGGAGAAAACTTCTGGATGGGTTTGGTCTTCCCCAACTCCCATTGCTTGGCTTTCAGATCGTGACTCCCGACTTGCAAAGAATGTGCTAGAGACCCCCCCCCATCTCCCTTTTCCTGTGACATCTTGCAGCAGGTCTGACAGAACAGGGTTTTTTTCTGCAGATCTGGCTTGTTGTACTCCTGCTTGTACCTGTCCTGTGGTCTCTCATACTCTGGCATTATTCTCCAGTAGCCCAGAAAGAAGGGTCTGTCATTTCCGCTTTATCTAAATGACTTTTCCAAGACCTTGGGGAAACTTTGTAGGTTTCCTACACAAGAGGAAAGATGTTACCAGCTTACCAACCAATTCCAGCACATGCAAGAGCCAGGATGAGGGTGGCCTGCAGGTTGAACACACAGGGGCACAGGCAGGGCAGGCAGCCACCTGCACATCACTTACACACACTGTTCACTTAATAAATCTGATGCCAATTCTTATTATTATAAATTCTTCCAAGTTAGTTGAAAGGATAATAAAACTTGTACAAATGGGTGAGTCTGCCGCAATTCCTACCTAGGGTTATATTTTCTGGGGGAAGACTGGGCTGTGGAAGAAGGCTTCTATGTATTTATAAAGCATAGACAACTAGGTATTTTCAGCACAGAATGTGGGCTTAAATTAACTTCTTGACCAAACCTGTTTCATAAAATGATTTTATAAATTAAAATGCAGATGAATGAATTTGTATGGAAAAAGTTAACCACAGCAGCAAGCAGAACAAAAGCAATGTGAGTCTGTGATTGTGCCAAGAAGAAAAGCTAAAATTTGCTGTGAAACAACTCAATCTGTTTTCATGGCCAAAGTTCTGTGAAGCATAAGGGGTAAGCAATTAGACTCAATATTGAAATAAATATTCTTGGTCGCAGCGTGGTCATTCCTGTGTTCTAGGCTTGCATCAGCTCTCTGCATACATTAGGCTCAAGACCAAAAAGAGTCCCAGTTTCCCTTTGAAGTCACTGGCTCATCAACCAGGGCTCAGCTTGTCACATGCTCAGGCCTCTGTTTCCATATCAATCATTGTCTGTTTTGAGGCTTTTTTGGTGTCACACTGTGTCCATTCAGACAGACAAAAAAGCAGAAGGAAAAGTGTAATACAGAAAGCTGAATCTCAGAGCCAACTAAGTGTCTTTGACTATCACCAAGCATCTGCTTTCCTTAGGTTTTCAGATTTTTCAGCTGAAAAATCCCAGTCCGGCTTTGCCCCAACAATGTAAAGTTTTAGCTGAAAAAAACACATGTCCCCAGTGCACTTTCTGGTTGGTGGTGGATGGAGAATCCCCTTATTGTGTGGAGAGCTCAACCATTTGGCCGCAGTTTGGCCACAATGACCCCACGCAGCGCTGCAGGCTGGAAAGTGGCCCAGTGGAAAAGGACCTGGGGTTGCTGATCGACAGCGGCTGAACACGAGCCAGAGTGTGCCCAGGTGGCCAAGACGGCCAATGGCATCCTGGCCTGTACCAGCAATGGTGTGGCCAGCAGGACCAGGGCAGTGATTGTCCACCTGTACTCGGCAGTGGTGACATCACACCTGGGAGTCCTGTGTCCAGTTCTGGTCCCCTCAGTTCAGGAAGGACATTGAGGGGCTGGAGTGACTCCAGAGAAGGGCAAAGGAGGTGGGGAAGGGTCTGGAGCACAAATCTGATGAGGAGCAGCTGAAGGAGCTGGGGGTATTCAGCCTGGACAAAAGGAGGCTGAGAGGTGACCTCATCACTCTCTACAACTCCCCAACAGGAGGGTATAGCCAGGTGGGGGTCAGTCCCTTCTCCCAGGCAACAAGTGACAGGACAAGAGGAAGCGGCCTCAAGCTGTGCCAGGTGAGGTGTAGGTTGGACGTTCAGAAGAAATTCTCCACAGCAAGCTTGATTAGATATCGGAATGGGCTGCCCAGGGAGGTGGTGCAGTCACCATCCCTGGAGGAGTTTAAGGAAAGACTGGCCGTGGCACTGAGTGCTGTGGTCTGGTTGACACGGTGGTGTTCGATCACAGGTTGGGCCCGATGATCTCAGAGGTCTTTTCCAACATAACTGATTCTGTGATTCAGCAGAATGTACCAGGTGCTGACCAGGTTTTGCTTCTAAAAGGGGAACCCGAACTTCAAGAATATATCCGAAGGCTCTTATTTTATTTTTAATAAAGCTCAGCCTCCACCCTTGCTGCCACAGCACATGTGACCCTACAGTCCTCAAGGTGTCCTGCAATGAGTGACATGCCCAGGCAGAGCCATTTGCCGTCTCCAGCACACCTAGAGGGGCCACCACCACCTGAGGGAGGGCAGGGAGAAGCCTGAGCCCCATCCCTGAGCTGTTTGGGCCTGGGGAGCTTAGTCAGGCTGAGCTCAGTGGGGGCACCCTGAGGCAAGGCCATGTCTGAAAGCAGATTGTGGTTATGGCTGACCATGGTTGGATAACCACAGTGGGAGATGAGTGTGCCTGGGGCTGCTGCAGGTGTTTTGGAAGCAATGGAAGAAGTGAACCTCCAGAAGAGCTTTCCAGTGGGAGAAGTCCTGTCCACAGGATGCCATAAGGAGACAGAGTGCTTGCAACATGTGTTGTTGCACGTCGATGAAGAAAAGATAATCCTTACGTGAACAGAACTTGTAGCTCTATTCAGAAAAATGGACAATGAGCATTTTCTTAATGAGAAAAAGAGGGAGAAAGAGCGTGGATCGTATCTCCTGATTGTGGATGCTTCTAAATTTCATGCTGGTTTTGGAAGTGTACCTACTTGCTTTTTGGCTTTTTATTCTTTTTCTGAAGCTGGAGGACAGCAGTACATAGCATATGAGCTTAGCATAACCATTCCTTCCCTCTGTACAAACCCTGTAACACTTGTGATGGCTCCTTAAACTCCCACCCTGCCCTACACTGCTTTCAGCTGGTAAAACCAGGCCAGCAGGAGCCAAAAAACCGAGGCACTGCTGAAATTTGCGGTAGAAAAGCGGGTGACTGAAATCTGCTGTAATGAGTTACTTAATGAGGCTACAGCTGCACAAGGTCTTTTGTAGATGGGCAGAACAGATTTCTGGGTACAAGTCAAATGAGTGTCCTTATGGGATCCAGTCTTGAGAGTAAGAGTAAAGTCATGCTGAAGGCTGGTGATGTTGTGTTAATCTTCCCACTGAGGCTGTTGATGTACCAGGAGAGGTGGAAGTAGGAGCCTCCTGGCCAGAAGTCTGAAGCGACCGTGCAGTGGAGGTGGTGGCAGCTGGATGAGCAGTGAATGAAGCAGGATGAGAAGTGCTCATCTGATCTACTGGGTAAGCTTTGCATGTAGAAGGTGCAGGTCTCTGTCTTGGAACAAATGAATGCTGGCACCCAGCTTCCACTTGCAGTTTTAAGACTTGAATGCCAAGTGAGATGAGTTTGGGGGGTTTTTTTTGTTTGTTTTTTTTTTTAATTATGTGGTTTAGATATTGCCCAAATGTTTAAAACTATCAAGGTGAAGTTAAATGTGCCAATTTAACCAATCTGTAAGATACCTACGATGAGAAAACATTGCCGCTTCAGCATCTAAAGTGTGGTGCAGGGAAGCTCACAAAGACTGGGGTTTTTTGTTTCTTTCTCCTTTTCTCCCTGAAAGTGACCTAGGTTAACAATTTTTGTTTATTAGTTGTATATTGCTTCTACTAGAGGAATCTGGGATGCCAGTAGGTGATCTGAAGTTTATGCCTTGTGGAAAAGAGCCTGGAAGTGGGAAGTGTGTCTGTTGTCAGAACTACATTAATATCATCAGAGTGAATTTGAAAGACAAAGTAGTTTAATGGTGAGAGTACTGGGATAAGCAAAAACGCTCCAGTGTTAGAAACAACAGAAAGATTCCTGTGTTTCTGAGTCCTTAAGAGCTCAAATCAAAATGTGTTTCCCTGACATAGCAGTGTTGTGCAATTCCTTATAGATTTAAATCTTGCCTGTGTGAAGAAGTATTTTGAGGAGGGTGGAGGGCTGTTTGCAATCACAGTTTCTTGCTCAGAACCACTGAACTTGAATTCTCTTGCTTTTTCGGGGGTGGGGGTGGCAGGGAAGGAGTTAAAGGGCAGTCAATTAGGTAGCTCTGCATGTTTTCAGGTGCACTTGGCTACCGACAGATCACACCTTGAGTGGCAATAGAGTTTTCACACTTCTCTGTGGAGACTCATAAGAGGTTTTGCTAAAAGTCAGTTGTGCTTCCAGAAGAAAGAAGGGGAGACTATTTCCAGGTGAAGTGTAACCACCTCAACCACTGCAGCATCTGGTAAGTGTGAGGCACTTCTGAGCAAACAGGAGTCTTGACCACACACAGAGCTCTTGCTACTGCTGAATTTAAACCTCAACTTAAGGAAATTGCAGGGAGTTATCCCTGCACCTTGTTAAAAACTCTCTCCTCAGCACGTACTAGTGTGTCTGTTTGGGAAGATGATATCTATTCCACATAATGACAGAAACCCAACTGTGTCAGAACTTGGCAGAGCATGTGCAAAGATTTAGGGAGAGTCTACTGCTGCTTACCTGGTTATACCTGTAAAGAGCCTGATATCTTAATGAGTTTAAATACAAAACCAGATTCAAGGCAGTTGGAGGTTGTAAAGGACGAGGTTACAAGTCATCCTTAATATTATGGAAATGGTAGAGTACTTTTAAGGATGTGGCAGGATAAACTTCATAGGTAAAAGTTTGTGGGTCTGAAACACCTTAACGTGGAAGCCGCTTCTTTTGGGTACAGAGATTTAGCTGAAGTTTATGACCTACACTTGCAAACCTTGGAGAGTAATGAAATATATGCAAAGCAATGCACGCATTTGTTTTGTTTTGCTCCAAGATTCTGTTGGCAGTTGGTGTATTCACATATAAATACTTCTGCAAATTCCTAGGTATGTATTATAATTTATTTACCTCTTGGTAGAGACACAAGCAGTAAGCAGGCAACCATCCAGAGTGCAGTCTCCCTAAGGAAAAGAAAGAGAAGGGTCAAACGCTTTGTCAGAATGCTAGAGCAGAGATCAAAGACCTTTTCTCCAGTGTAATTTATCCTGCCTTTCCCAGCTCCTTCATCTGTGAAGATAAGGTGGATGGATTAGAAACTCTGCCTTATTTTGTCATCTAGTCTTGGTGTGGGTTTTATCTCCTTCCTGAGGTTTCTCAGTGGTTGTAATGGGATGGGGCTTCAGTTGCAAACACCAGACCCCTGGCTTGCATTCTCATGTGGACAAAGTTCGTTGTGTATAGTCACAGTTTGCTCTTGAGATTATTTTCTGTTGGCAATTAAATGAAATTTCTTTGCTCCCAAACTTCAGCTGTTTTGCAGCACAAAATAAAGCACAACTTACTGTTTCATTTCTGCGCTTTCCCAGCCCTTGGGAATACGTCCCTGTTGGGAGCTTCACCAGGCACTTCAGCTGCAAGTTGTGTCTCTGCAAAAGAGTGAAAGGCTCTTAATTTTTGTTGTTAAAAGCATTTCTTACAAGAGGAAATAGGTATTTTACCTGTACTTCATTTGCTGTGGTTCAGTCTGCTTTCTTTCACTCTGTGTATGTAGAACATGGTGCATTATTACATACGCTCTGTGGATATAATGTGTATACAGTACGTACACCCTGTGTACATACTTTGTCTCTGTATTCGTATTCTGAATACACTCTTGCAATACAAAAAGTGTATTTTCTTGTGTAGGATGGATGTGAGTCACAAGCCAGGCGCTGATTAGCCTGGAGTTTGCAGCCCAGTGAAAGGATTCTTGTTCTACAGCCAGCTGAGATCAAAGAAGGTGGTGAAATCTGATGGGTGTTGTATTTATCAGGAGGTGTAGACACCATCCCACAAACCACCAAATACCACTGAAGCTGCATATCTACCAGCAAAAATAATAAGAAAAATGATGCTTAAAAGAGCTTCTTTGAGGGAGCTTCAAAGAGCAACTCTCTCAGGAAAAAATCCAAAATGGAACAGGCATGGAAGCAGGGAGAAGAACGTGGGTTTTGGGCTTTCTCTTGCCATCCTCATAGCATTTCATAGCTTAAGGAATACAAATACCTGAGGGATTGTTCCTCCATGTGTGCTCCAGGATAATGCTGATGGTGGAAGGAGTGGTTTAGCCAAGGTCCTCTTCCCACTGAGAAAGCTCTGTAACCTCTAAGATTGAGTCCAAACTTCCTGCCCGTTGCTCCTGGTGCAACGGGGCTTCCTGGGGTAAGCAAGACCCAAGACCTGGATTTTTGTGTTCCTCCCTCTCTCATTGTGGCCAAACCCTGCTTAGGCTTTATTTAAGCAGCCCCTTTATGATACTCAGTGCAAGCCATCTGACAACTTTGGCTTCTTTGACATTAAAATCAGTGTGTCCTCTGTGTTTTTTATGAACTCCTGTGGTTGCCTCTCCTCCTTAGAGGAGGTTATTGTTTCAAGCAAGGGTAAAAATTTATGGAAAGTGAGCTTATTCCATATGTGTTTCCTTCCTGCCTACCTTCTGTAAGTGGAATTTAGGCACTGACGACCACTTTTATCACAGAATCATTTAGGTTGGAAAAGACCTCTAAGATTGAGTCCAAACTTCGACCAATTACCACCTTATCAACAACCCTTTCTGGGAAGAAATTCCTCCTGAAGAAGTCTGAACTCCTAAAAAGTGATGTCATTCTTCTGCAGGGTCAGTCACTTTCTAACTGTTTTGATTCTGACTCAAGAAAAACATGAAGGTGGTTGTTCCAGCACAGCTGGTTTGTTTGTGTCACTGGTGTTGGCTGGTTTACTCCCCCAGAGTCCCTGTGGGGTTTTTGGTTCTCACAAATGCCTGTTGAAAAGTTTTGGATCAGGGAGCACGTGGGATCAGACTTGAAATACCAAATTGCATCTGAATTGCATGCGAATGTTGAGCTCTCTTGCCATCCACGTGCTGTTGTTACTTCCCTACTGAAACTTAAGCTTGTGCACACAGAGCAAGGCAGGTCTTGCTTTAGGAAGCAGTGTCTAACCACAGGAATGCTTCCGATGGGTCTAGCTGGAGGACCTGACCCTTACTTTAGGTTAATTCAGTGCTGTTTAGTGAAATAACATTTCTTTATGGTTTGAGCAGACTCTGCTTGGAACAAAAGTGTTTACACTGAGCCCCTGGAAGGATTGCCCTTGGTACTGTAAAGGGGAGATCTGTTCCTGTCCATTCATGTGGTGTAAGATATTTCATGCACCATATGAATCAGAATTTTAAACAGTTTCTGTTATTTCACTTTTTTCTTTAAGTGCTAGTTTAGGAGTTAGTTTAGGAAACTAACAAATTTTTTTTTGTAATTTTTTTTTAAATTTAAAAGACGACCCATTTATTGTTCATTGTCAATTGGACAAAGGAATTATTTAGGACTTTTTCAGAGATTAAAATAATTAACAGAGTAAGGCTTTGAGATGAATAATTGCTTCCTGAAGAATGAAAATGCTAATTAATAACTATTGAACACACTAACCCACATGAAATTATTAATGCATTAATGAAAATAAAGCATACAATTAAATTGTAAAGCATATGATTAAATTGTAGAATTATGATATTCTTGGAGATCTGTCATCCTGCTTATATGAAAGGCCATTTATTGAGCATGTTAGGTCAACCTGCAATAAAATTAAATTAGTCAAGTGGGGCAAGTGCTCCCAGTGCCTGTAGAATAGCAGGGCTTTGTGTCCCAGACCAAACTGATTCAAACTATCTCTTTCCAATGCAGGAGAGATGGGGGAGAGAAAGGGTCTAAATGCTATTTCTGAAGTCTTTATACATTCATTGGAAAGAGTGATCAGTTTGGGATACAGATCAGAAAGTACCTGGGAATTGAAAATGCAGGGAAGGATTGAGAGGGTTTTATGGTCAGGGGTGAAGTAGGGGGCTGGGCAGGGCAGGGAGGGAATGCTGAGCACAGTGGAGTTCCCTCTGTGCGGTGACCACAGAGTGTGCTGCTGGTTTAAAAGTTGTTGTGAACTAAGTGGGCAGGACAATTTGTATGTTCTATTGAAGGAACTGATTTGCTTGCCATCTCTTCCACTTCACTTGCCAACATTCAGCAGTGGCTGAGGAATGTGGGCAATGCAGCTTGGGCACCGAATGAATGGTGATACAAGTTGGAGCAGACACCAGCTGGAGAAAGCATGAGTAATTCCGGGAGGATTAACCAAAATCACCTAGCAGATGAATAAAGGCCGCTGCTGAGATGGAAACTTCTCGTTATGCACCTGGCAAAGCTTGGTAGCTTAGTCACTGGCAGTTTCTCCAAGTATGGGTTTTTCTTTTTGCCTCCCTCTCTTGTATGCCTTTGGCTTTTGAACACATATTTGTGCAAGCTCACTGTTACTGATGCTTGTAGGAGGATGGCGGAGGCACCTTTTTCCACGACTTTGTGAAGTCCTGAGTGCACTCCGAGCAAAGAAACATCACTTTACTCTTCCTTACCCACATCAAGGCAACTTTCTGTCATTTCTTTAAATGCGCTTATGCAACTACACAGTCTGTTTACCTTTAGGTAAAAGCTATTGGCTAATAGAAAGCTAATGAATGAGCTTGCAAGCGGAAATTACAGTCTGGTTTCTTAGAGAAAGTTTTTATGATGTGACAGTCTGATACCGAAACTGGGTGATTACTTCTGTTCTTATCTGAAAGCAACCTGTAAACAACATGAAGCATCATTTACAGACCTGCCCTATAATTAGTTCAAGGAGAGGTGTTTAAGAGATCTTGAGAGGGGGACACATGCTGATATATAGTAAAAAATGACAGTGGCTTTCTCTTTTAGGGTTTTAGGTTTTGAAATTACCCTAATTTGAAAGCAATGTTCTGGAAATTTGTGGGCAAGTGGCAGGGAGTGTTTCTGTAGCTGACCACTGTGTGATCCACCCACATGGCTCAAGGCAGTGGGAAGAAGTGCTCTCTGCTTCCTTGGGGAACTGCCTGGAGCTTCAGGCAGCAAAATCTGCTGTGGTGATGAAACGGAACAAGGACCTAAAGAGTTAACCTAGAATACTGATCCTGGTACCTTGTTCTGAGAAATGTAATGCTTAGCTAGAGACAGAAGCCAGGTTTTAGGAATTAAGCCAAGTGAAGGATGGAACTTTGCATCAAAGACAGTGCTTACATGCCAGAGAATGCTTACACGCCTACATAAATGGAGATAGGATAGGAACATGAAGAGATAGGATAAGAACATGAAGAGATAGGGGGCAAAATAGGGACATGAGCCCAAGGGTCTTGCAAAATTCACCATCATGGAGTCAGTAAAACAGAGAAAGTTGAAAAGTTCAGCCGAGGAAGAGGAGTGAGAAGATGACCCCGTGAGGCTGAAGAAACAGGAACGACCACCAAAACAACACCCCAAAAGATGACTCCACCCCAAACTCTGCCCAGACTCCGCCTATTATGAATATTATAATTAGATGTTGGAATTATATGAATATGTATATAGAAATGATTAATTCCCTTCTGAAAACTGTATTAATTCCCTAATTTTTCACTGGAAACTTTGAAGTCCTTTTTGCCCAGTGCGAACTGGAGGGCTTCCCAACGTTGCCTAAATAAATACCTTGCTGCTTAAAGACAAAACTCATCTCTAAGCAGTTATTCTGTGCTGTTTTCGGCATCAGTGACAGCTGAGTCCTGGATTGGGATCCTTATCTTCAGGTGTACTCGTGTGCGTGGCTGGTCTGGTTTTCATGCCTGTTTTGTTTGTTTTAGCAAAGTTTATAGCTGTTCTAGTCCTCTGAACTTGGCCTTATCTGCTGTGCCCTGGAGTTCTGTGTACTCGGTCCCTGCTCCCTCCCTTCCCCGCCCTGTGCTCCAGTCACATCACCCCTGCCGTGGAGGTGGTGGGTGTGGTGCTGCCTTTGAGCTTGCTGTGCTTTCCCCGTGCCGCTGGAATTTCCCATTGCCTATTTAAGGCTTATTGTGGGCTACAAGTCAGGATCTGGGGACTGACAGATTATCAAATTCATATCTAATCTGAAAAGTTTTTCCTTCTCAAGGATAACAATTGAATGAGTGATGGTGCATGACTTGCTCCCAGTGGAAAGCTGTAGAATCGTGGAATCTTTAAGGCTGGAAAAAACCTTCAAGGTCATCAAGACTGACTGACAGCCCAGTGCCACCATCATGTTCCCCACCTAAACCATGTCCTCAAGTGCCATATTTTTTGAACACTTCCAGAGATAGTGATTCCACCACTTCCCTGGACAGCCTCTTCCAGTGCTTTACAACCCTTTCTGTGAATTGTTTTTCCTACTATCTAATCTAAACCTCCCCTGGCACAACTGGAGGCAGTTTCCTCTTGTCCTGTCACTTGTTACCTGGGTGAAGAGGCCAACCCCCCCAGTTGCTACAATCTCCTTTCAGATAATTGCAGAGAGCAATGAGGTCTCTCTGAGCTTCCTTTTCTCCAGGCTGAGCTTCCCCAGCTCCCTCAGCTGCTCCTCGTAATTGTGCTCCAGACCCTTCATCATTCCGTTGCCCTTTGTTTGCCTCACTGTACCACGTACAGGTGCTGCAGCAGGAACTTACACACCCTACCCTGGCTTTTAATAAACAGTTTTGTTAAGGAGGAATTTATCCCAATGTATAGAAATAAAACATATGCGAGTAACAGAGATTACAATTTATGATGGATCAGTTTCCAGGATTCAAACATAAACATCTCTCCCAAGGTTTGAGGGGAAAATAGCAAAACTTCAGATGTGTCTGGCCAAAAAGGAGCTGTGTGTGACCTAGCACACTTGGTAAACTGGAAGGCTGAGGAAACTAGACTTGGTTTCAGAATAACCTTTCTAAATAGGTCTCAGACTAAACTGCAGTAGTTTGTGGCTTTGTGAAATGGGAAGGGTTTTGTGGCTCAGGGGGGCTGATGCTAAATGTGGCACATTTCATTTCAAGTTTCAGAGGGAAGGAAGCACGCTCTTGGTATGCAAGTGAGCAGAATTCAACACTGGGCAAGTGATGCTACAGCCTTTTGGGTTTTTAGCAGTTTCATGTTAGGTCTGGTCTGACTGAATTTTCAGACAGTGAAGATCCACGGCATTCACATTTCCTGCTGCCATTTCTGAGAAATTCTATATTTGTTCTCTGCTTGATTCCCTTGGGCAGAGGTCAGTCCAAGGCCTAGAAGGATGTCTGCACACAGAGCCCAGAACGACACTGTCACTGCTGCCTGTGGGGTTGGTGTTAGGCAGTTTTGCTTGACATCTGTGTGTAATTTTCAGCAGTGGGCTCTCATCCCATTGTCTTAAAATGTGCTTTATTCTCTGTGCGAGAACTTTTTTGTGCTAGACTGAACAGTTAGCTTTTCAAGGGAACACTGCTGCTGTATGGCAGGGCACTGCCTTTCGTTTGGGTTCTTCCTGTCGGAAAGGCTCTTGGAGTGGGGGGGAATTTCTTAACTCTAAATCTCCCAGCAAGTGTTCCCAGCCCCACCTATCCCTGTCTTGCACATCCGAAGGCCTCCTGGGTTTGAGTGCTGGATGCCTGACACTGTCTGGGTGACAGCTCAGGAAGCACAGCTTTGGCAGCATATGGTGTATCCCACCCTTTACCTGGTCTTGTGCTTGTGGGTGAGACTTATTCCCTGTGACTAGTGGTGTGCAGGGGTCTCATGCCCTTTTGTGAAACTTCTGGAATGAAACCAAAAAGTCATTGTTCCTTTTTGCAAAGCCTTTCTGACAGCTCCTCCAAAAGTTCCTCTTTTTTCTCAATTCCTTTCTGCTCTTCTGACAGTTTGTACTGCTCTTTATCTGCCAGTTCGAACAAAATGGTTTTTTGCTTTTGATGAAAAAATTATTCTTCTCAGGAATAAAGATTTGTTCTTTCAAGAGATTGCAGCTACATGAAAAAGGCATAGTTGTGTGGGGTTTTGCTTTTTAGAAAACTGTAGCCTTAAGGGAGCAGCTCCCAAGTGAAAATGAAAAAAGAGACAAGGGTTCTTTCAGCTAAATCCATGTTGTGTATTTTTTCTGATTTTGGAGGCACTTCCTGTCTGAACACTTGCTTCTAGAACTCTCTGGATGATGGCTTGTTTGACTGTTGTTTAACCTCTGAAGGTAGAGATATTGTAGAGTAAAATGTTCACATGGAAATCAGGACTTTAATTTTTCACTCATCACCATGGGCTTTCTTTTTCTTCTGGCATCTGCTCAAACTAACCCTTAAATCAGTGGTATTGCCTGATTCTGGAGCACTCAAGAACCAAACAATTTAGCTGATGCTTGGATTCAGTCACATGAGGAGTCCTGGAGGCATTAAGTTAACTGATGTCAGTAAAAACATTTGGATCAATACAACACTGACTGATATTAGTATTTCTAAAGTGGGTGATCTGAAGCTAGTTATAAAAATGAGATATGGTTTTGAAGGGAGAGATGATCCAGTTTGGGGAACTGGTACCACTTTGGAGTTGAGAGCTTACCTTTTGTGAAAAGGTGTGCCTACTTATTGCCGGAATCTCCAGTAACCTTACTGAGTCCTCTTACTGCCCTTGTGTGTGAGCTTCTTGCTAGACATAAACTGAGGAGAAACTCTTGCAGGCTGTACTGGAGTAGGAGAGATGAGTGAAATAAAGTTGCCTCACTGCCCCTCCTCTGGCCCTCTCAAGTACCTACACATTAATTATTTTTTTTCTTTAGCCAGTGTGTCAAGTGATATGAGTCCCTGAGTATAGCTCCTCGTAAACCAGATACGGGCATGATGAATCCAAATGGATTGAAATATATGGGAAGTTTTTGCACAGTATGGGTGTGGTTGGCAGGTATTTCTCCATGCTCTCCTCTGTCTGTGTTGTGGCCTTTCCCTCCCACTGTAGTTATTAATTGCCTTAAAGGGTTTTGTGCCATCTGGATTAGAGATTCCCTATGTGAAATAACTTTCTCATGGAAGATGAGGATGACAGCCTAATCCTGTTGTTAGTCTGTTACTTGTAGACACCTCCCTGCACCAAAATGTCTCCACCTGGTTTAAATTTCTGCAAATAGTTTGCAGCTTCATCATTCAATGGGCAAAGCTCTTTAACTTGGATCTACAGTTGACATCTCATGATTATTGGAGCTCTTCCTTTGTTACTAAGCTCCCACAGGGGCACAAGGACTCCCTGGCACATGCGCAGCTAGACATGTACAAGGCTGTTCAGGCTTCTTGGAAAAACAGAGTAAAGAAGATATTGCTGATAGAAATCATGGAAAGGACAGAGCCAGGGCTCGTGGCTGCCAGAGAGGTGACACAGAGTGCTCCCTCTTGCTGCAGCGGGATGAGCATTGAAGGAGCAGAGCTGCCTCTTGCTTCCCAGCTCCAGGCAGACTCCAGCCCTCCGGTTCAGCCAGGCTCTGGGATTTTTAAGTGAGATTGTTTTGCCTGCATCTCAAGCTGGGCCGGCTGTCCTGCAAATGCTGAAGCAGGAGTGTTGTCTGACCTCGGCTCTCTGCCTAGCAGCTAGGTTATCTCAGCAGCCTTGACTTCTTCCACTGCTTACAGCTGGTAAGTCTCTAAAAGCTCATAAATGTGATTCCTTTTATCTTTGTTCTCTATCCCATCCATACAGCCCCTTGACAGAGCGCAGCTGAAGTGCCATAAAACTTAGGGAAGATACAACTCTACAATAATTGAATTACTGAACACTGAGTAAGAACCCAAGGCCAGGATGGACAGAACTCTGAGCAATCCGGTTTATGGAAGGTGTCCCTGCCCAAGGCAGAGGGTTTGGAACTAGATGATCTTTAAAGTCCCTTTAAACCCAGACCATCCTATGAATAATATTGAGCTACTTAGATTGTAAAGCTCCAATGCATTATCCATTTTGCAAGTTTTTTTTCCCCTTCAATCAGCAGTTACCTTTCACACAGAGCCAGGATTATAAAACCCCCTTGGTAAATGTTATCTGTCCCAGCAAGGAAAGAGGGAAAACTCCCTCCCTCGGAAGTTTTGCATTTGTGTAGTGGATGTAGCCTAATCACAAGGGAGACTGAGAAAGGGAAATTCTAGGGGAATTTCCTAGGAAGCAGAAGGGAAACTCTATTTCAGGCTCAAGAGACTGCTTTGAGCTGACAGAGTAGTCAATAAAATGCCTCTATTAGTTTTGTTCGATGCCTTGTCTAGGAGGAAGTGTAACACACTAATGCCAGAGAATTTCTATTCTCCTGTCCAATACCGTGAGAGCAGGGAAAATCCTGACCTGCAGATGCTTATTTTTGCCAGCAACAGGCTCAAGGACTACCACTTTCTTTTCTGGATTGTGACTCCTCTCTCTCCTCTTAGCTATTTTTAATTTGCATAACGTAGGCCCTTTGAGACAAGATGCTGTTGTTAGTGATACATATATACAGTTCCATCAAGTTTATTTTTTCCTCAGTCAGACCTGTTAGGATAATACATCTCATCTCTGACCAGTTGGATTTTATATCTCCTAACAGGTGTGAGAAAAGAAAGTTGGATCAAGTTCAGAAACTTTTGTTCTCTAGGAAGAAGTTAAGTATTGGTGAGCCTCACAGGTAAATGAGGTTAATTATTAGCCTGTGTTGTTGTAGTTGCTGCGTTGGACGTGGAAACACTGGGAATGGTGGGTCTGAAAATGGAAGCTTGGGATGCCAGGGTGAGAGGAGAAAAAGAAATTGAAATTAACCAAGACTGGTGTAACTTGTCTTTGCTCTTCCCTGGAGAATGATGTTCACTGGTGACTGAAATGAGGGTCCCATGCCAGGTCCCTTGCTGAGGGTTTGCACACCTGGAAGATAAACCCTGACAATGACTCCGCTGAGCCAGAGAAGTCACCTGAGTCACATCCAGGGTTTTTCTACTTGGCTACATAATGCGGTTGTTTGAACATGTATATAAGCAACCGTTCATCATAAAGACTTTATAGACCTGGAACGAATCCTGGGGCCAATAAATGGTTTTAATGAGTTTACTGATGTCAGAGCTACTGAACCAAAAGGAGTTGGTCTCTGCCTGAGCTGGTCTCTCTAGGAGCATTGCTCTGTTAAATCAAAAGTGAAGGTGTCTGGGTTTTATTTGTGGTTTGTTTTCTTTTAATTCTCGTAAACAGACCTGCAGCTGTAGCTTGTGAGAACTTTTTGAGGAGGGAGGAACTGTTCATAGAACAACTTTCTATGAGTAATTCACAGTATTTACCCAGCACCTTTGGTGTTCTAACAAAATAATTCTGATACTCCTGCAGGTTCTGGTGGCACCTTTTGCTATGCAAGGGAATAACAGATAAGCACAGTGAATGTAAATAACTAAGGCAAGGAAAAGCCATTTCCTTCTTCAGGAGCCCATTTTGGCCATAGTTACACAGGGTAAAGCACAATATATATGGAATACTTTGTACAGTAAAAGGATGAAGTCCTAATGGTTCAAGGACTCCGGAACTGTCGACAAAAATAAGACAGAGCTGCCAAATATTGCAGACTTAAACCTGACCCCTCCTCCCAAAGGAAATTGCCATCCCAACCACTGCTTTTTGAAAATATATTTACTAAGTCGAAGCCTATACAGTCTTTTAAAGGTAACTGCTCTGGTCTCAGAGCAAAAAGTTTCTAGTTGCATGGCTGTGTTGCAAACATGGGAATGCTGAGGTCCAGTTAAATTCTGTCCATCAAAGATGGACACAGATAGGAGCCTAAAAAGGATCCCCTAAAAGCTCCTGTAAGCACTTCATGCTTGTTTTGCTAAGCTGTAAATAGTTGTTCCAAGTGGAGCACAGTCTTAGAGTCAATGGGATGTGCATACAATATACACCAGAGTTGTGTAGAGATGCCCAAGTTATTTTGCCCAGGTCCTGGAAGACTGTAGACTATTGGCTTGATAGCTGAGGTGGATGTATTTATTGTCTGAAGGAAAGGCCTTGAACAGTCAGTTTGTGTAAGTTGGAAGAAGAAGCGTGGGGATCATAAGCACTTCCTGTAGGCCCTCTACTCTGGAATGTTTCTCAACCTTCTTAAAGCTTTCAGATCTTCTTAATGCTTGGTTCAGATTTAGTTCAGCCAAATAATTTTCTTCCTCAACCACCCATCTCAAGCACTGTGTGCATGATTGGATCTTGTCTCATTCTTGTCCCACCAGCAGAAGAACAATTTCCATTACTAGTGCAATAGCATTGCATTTTTTCCCCCAGCCTACAACCATGACCACACAGGGAGGTGCTGGCTGCTCTTCAAAGTAAAAAGCTTGGGGTTTGGAAGCACTGCAAGCAACTCTGTTCTTTTGAAGCACTCTGAAAGACCACTTGTGTTTGCTTCCTAGAGATGTTTCTGTTCAGAACCATGGCACAAGGAAGAGGTGGCATCCTCCCCTCTACTCTTTTCTCACAACATTACCCTATTCTTCCTGTGGTTGTGTGTGTGTACAATTAGTTTCCCCATGCTGCCTGCTTTCTCCTTTAGGTATATGTGGGGAACTTGTCTTTAGTTTACTCTCCCAAAGTGAAATAGTTCAGTTATAATGGAGCTCTGGTAGTGAATTGTCTCCTTTTCTCAAAGGGAGCTTAGTTCAGTTGTAGCCACGTAACCCTTTCACCAGTTACTGTGTTTAGTGCCAGAGAGCACAATACTTGTCATTTGAAAGTAGGACACAGCTGAATGTGGGCTGGAGATTCAATATCAGAAAGCAACCAGATGTTGTCAGGCTCGTAAATGCTGCCCAGATGTCCTGTGTTGCAATAGCATCTGGTGGTCGCTTGATAGTGGACAATAAGGCCATCCCAAGGGCTTTGGTGGAGGTCACTTTAAATATGGCCCTGGGCAGAAACAAAGTACCTTAGCAATGAGTCACTGGATCCACTTTGCACAACTCTTCTATAAAGGGAACTTGCTGGCTATGGAGGCAGGCTGCATCTACACCAGGGTAGCTGCTGGCATCTCTTTTCTGTAATTTAGAGCGCACCAAACTTATTCTGTCTCGGTGTTAGAGATGCCAAACAGAACTTTTATATGACTTTGCTGTTTTAAGCATGTTGGTAAGTAATGACCTGAGAAGAAACAGGAGCAGCTTGTGCAAAACCACAAGCTTTCATGCTATGAAATATCAGCCTGGCCTCTTTGTGGTTCTACACTTTCAAGATAGGAAACTCCCTGTGAAAGTTTAGGTGAACTTAGTTTTACAGTTTGTTTTCAACTAGCCCCAAAGTGGAAGTTGAGGGTGTGAAATGCACAGCCAAAATAAGGCTTGCAAATTCAGCAGAGCACTGCACTGACCTTTCCCCAGGCAACTGTGCCCTTTCCAAACCAGCAGCACTTAATTTGTCCAGTGTTGTTGAGAAGTCTTGACAGTGCTCTAGCTGAAGCACCCCTTTTTTGACATCTCCCTGCTCCCAACAAACACGCTTATCTCCCTGGAATGCTTGCTCTTTCCTTTCCATTGACTAACACCCTGTAAAATACCTTCTGATGCTGTCTCTCACCAGGAATTTTTCCCCAGGATGATCCAGGCCCAGTAGCTGCTTCTGCAAGGGTGGAACAAGTTGCAGCTCCTCTGTTGTGATCCTGTAGCTGGAGGAGCCCGCTTGGTCTCTACAGTGCCTTAGACACGAAGCTCTTTTCGCACAGCAGCAAGTGCCTGTGGCACATCTATTTTGGCACCCTTCAAGCTCTTGGCCAGAGTTGTGCACAAATCATGAGGTTTTGAGTCACATAGACAATAACTGTTCTCTGGAAATCCAGGAAAAAGTGGGTTGGGGCATTGGAGTGAGTAGGTCTGTGCCACTGATCTTTGGAAGTGCTATGAATTATGTGTGTTGTACAGGAGCAAATTGCTTCTTGGCTGCATGATGTGCCTTGCAGTATGGAGGGCACAAAGATGTGCCAATTGTTCCAGCCATATCAAAAATCAAGGTGTGTGTGTAAGTGGAAATCTCTGATATCACTTTACAGCTTTGAATCTTTGTGTACCTCTTCCAAGAATTTCAGAGAACCAAGGTACTTTGTGAGGCCATCCAGAACTTAGCAGAGGGTTATGACTCTGCAGTTGCAAGGCCAGGCTTCTCAAATGTTTCTCTGTTCGCAAATCCTACAGACATGACACAAATGTTGAGCATTACGGTTGTGATAGTTCTCAAACTATTTACACTCAAGCTCTTCTGACAGTCTCTGCTTTAGTGATCTCTTAAGGTGAATGTATACCCAAACCAGAGACAGGATCTTAGCTTTCTGTCATATCATACACAGTGAGAACTGTAAACACCAGTGAACAGCCCTGTTTTCTCTAAGTGAGAGCAAGACATGTAAAATACCAGCTGGAGGAACTGTGTTTCTATATATGTGAGAGATTATTGATTGTCTCTGGGTTTCTCTAACTAAGAACTCCTGCTACCCTTTTTTTAAAAATGATACCACCTTCCTTTATTCAGTTCTTGAAGAAAATATGTTTAAAATCATAGGCCAAATACTTTATCCATGTGCAAGTACAGAGGCTGGACCATATCTGGCTAGGTTCTCTGGCATCTTGTAGAATGCTGTGGGTATTTTGTTAGAATGAGGAGGATGTCCATACTTGCATGTCTCAAAGTACTTATGAGTGTTTTTCCACTACAGCTGCTGCTGCTAGAGTAAACACTGGATTTTCTGCTTTGCCATCAGAATCTGAGGAAGTAGGCACTTCCAGGGAGATGTCTAACAAAGCTGTATCTCCGAGGATTTTTGTCATTGCAATGTGCTAGTTTTAGTCTAGACAGATGTAGCAACTGAGTGAGTCTTCCTACTGCTGGAAAAAGATCTATTCCCTGAGCCATGCCTGTTCCCACAGCTGGACTGTCTGAATTCACATCCTCTCTTGACGCTAAAACTTCACGAAAACCCATCTTTTCGATGTGCCCAAAGCTTGAGTTCTGAGTGTCTGTGGTAACAGATGACAAGACTTGGGGCCTCAGAAATGACTAAGCTTGGAGTGAAAACTATACGGAAACTTTTTGATTTGGAAAGGCAGGATTCCTTCTCCAATTTGTATTTGCTTACTGGTAAAAAGAGCTGATGCATTCAATGAGAAATTGATTTGATTGAGGTTTGATGGGAATGTGGCAATTACCTGCTGCTCACCCAGACTGCATCTTGAAACTTCAGCTGGGGCACCGGGGAGGAGCATTTGATGGGTCTTGCTGTGCAGTTCTACTGCATCCCTAACCCTCAAGGGAAAATGGATGTAACGCCCTCAGATGAGAAAGTACAAAGTGCTAATTGATCAGGGATGTCATTGTGTGTAGTTTACTGGCAGCTGCCAAACGTCTTGAGGACTCATTATGATGCAGGCAAACAAAATATTTTGTTTGGATCTTTAGAGCACTGTTGAAAGGCGTTAAACATTACAGCTGCCCTTTTTGCAGACACAACTGTCCATTGTTCATGAGAATATGTAAGGGAACAAGATCCTTTTTTTTTCTCCCCTAGCTGACACATTTGTGGAAAGATAACTAGTAATTATTAGGTGTGATTTGTCCTGTGCTTTAATGGATAGTTGTTGAACAAAGTAGTAGCTTATGGGTTCAACCCAAGGGAGAAATCATTTGTAGGAAGCACTCAAAATATGTTCAGTTTTACATGACCCGGTTTTAAAGTACTTCCTCAGAACACTCACAGAAATCTTCTTTAGATGATTTCATGCCTGTAGTTCAAAGCCCTTACATTCCTGTCCCCTGACCAGATGACTTTGTCGATTTTGTCTCTTACAATGAATGCCTCAGACTTTGAGGACCTCAGAGCTGACCTTGGCACTTCTAGGACTGTTTATTTAGAGGACTGAACTAAGAGTATTACATGTTGTTTTTATAATCCTTCATTTGAGCTGTAAACAGTCATTTGGGAGGCTAAATTGAATTGGCAGATGAAGGACAGTGAACACCTTAGAGCAGCTCTGAAGCAGATCACAGGTTTCAGAAATTGAAGCAACCCTATTCCTAAGCAGTTGTTTGGGGATGGCAAAATGCCTGAGCCTTGCAGCCCCCCAGGTTCTGGAGCCACCCAGGATGAAATATTTGCCCTTCCCTGTACAGGGACAGACACGTGGTATCTCTGACCTGCGCCTTGCTGGTAGCGAGTCATTTGCCATGACTGGTGTTAACTCACTGAGCTCTGTTTCTTAAAGCTGCTTCATCCAAAATATCCCAAAATATCCTCCACCACGGTCTGCAAATGCAAGGAGGATTGGAGCTGAAGTAGCACGTTTACATCCCCTGTAGATGAAAACGTCCCCTTGACATGAAGACTATTTCTGAGTGGAAACTTGATCATGCCTCTCTCAACACAAAATAACACCAAGGGAAAATGGGAACCAAGACAATAAAACTGAATTTTAATCAAGGCTATCCTGACTTAAGATCCTTCTCTTCCTTTCCTCTGATGTGTGGAACACGTCTGTAGTTGGACTGAGGCAGTGACACTCTTGCAACTCAAGCCAGCAGAGCTGCACGGACTTAGACCAGCTTGTGGATGTCACTTTGCATCTGAGCTGAGTTCAGCTTCAGCTGTGAGAGCAGTATTTGGAAAACACCTGTAATACGGTGTTTTCATTCCGTGACCACCATGAAAATTGCAGCTGCAGTGAGGCTTTAGAAGGGTGAAATTAACTGTGTGGAGGACAGAAGTTTCCTGTGAGGAAATTCAAAGATCCCCCAGACAGACCTACCATACAACCCTGCTAGCTCCTTAATTAAGTAATCTGCTTTTTGGTTTAAGAATATTAAGGCTGCATCCAGGCACTTGTGCTGCAGTATCCTGGTGTCATAAAAGGAGTCTGTGCTCAGCAAGGCGCTGCTGCTTTCCTTGGCATTAATAGATCCCAAATGTGGGCCGAAGCAATGTTTATGGAATTAGGCTTCCCCAGAGCATACTTATTGGATGGATGACAACACTAATACAAATCAACATACTCTTTTCTCTTTCCTTCCTCTGTGGTGAGTGAAGAAATGGGGGAGGAGGCAGTAAAATGTGTTATAGCATGGGGACTTAGATGAGACTTAGTGGCAGATAAAATACTGACCCCTGACCCTCTTAGCCTGACACAGCTATTTCCCAGACTGTCTTGTAAAGGAAACCTTCCCAGGAAAGCCTTTTAGCCTTAAAGCTTTTAATTTCTACCCCTCTGCATGCCCTCCACTTTCCCAGCAGGGGACTTAGAAAGTACTAGAGACGCAACACAACATGGGAACCCCAGGGAAATTCCATTCCCATCCTCACATGTTGTTGCAGCCTTTTGTGTCAAGAAAAATTCCTTCCTCAAACAAACAAAATTTATCTGTAAAAGAACATGAATTTTGCTGTAGGAGACAGTAGGAACTCTTACAGGTTCTACTCTATAGAACCTAGTAGAAAGGAGCATTAGATTCCTACCCAGGGACATGCCCTGTGTTAAAAAATCTCTCAGAAATATAACTCCAGTGCTAACTATAGTTCTGCCAGCTGCAAGGAAAACCTGGCTTGCACCCTGAGTTGTCAGAAACATTGCTATGGGTGGGGAGTGTGTGGGAGTGAATTAGCCGTGGGATGGCCCTCAGTGGATATATGGAAGAACTGGAAAAATGGTGACACTGCTGTTGCCATCTCCTCTCATCTCTTCGTTTCACAAATGCTTCTGGGCATCTTCCCCCCCCCCC